>MU184212.1:137963-155256 GCA_016904865.1 Pissodes strobi
GTATGTGGGATGACTGTAGAGCCAATCGGAACTATGCCATTAGGACTGTTGAAGAAACGGCGACTTTTGAAAAAGAGCGGCGTTAGTCTGCACATTTCGAAGAAAATAAAGAGGACGGTCATGAAAAGTTATGTAGCACAATGCTGGGACTAAAATGACTAAGTAATAGGGAGGAAGACTACACCCCCTCCTCCTTTCTCATCCGGGCTTGGGACCGGCAATGGCGGAGTTAAGATCACATTCAATTTGGCAACGTTCTTTTGCTTCTTTCACATATTTGCCCAAGCTTACAACACTGTATTAACTTCACATAAATTGCATTTCTAATGATAGATTTACGTGTCGTAAATTGTTTCTAAGATGGCGGACAAATTTCCATTGGTTATGCGTGAACGCTTAGATTAGGTAAGAGTAAGGATACCGCGCATGACATTAAGCCAATGCACTGAAATTGATGCCTTTTCAGAGCGGCGGTTATTATTTATGTGGCAAACACATCTATTGTTGTGGCGGTGCTATTTTGCAGTTATTTTGTGAGTTTTTGAACAAAGAGAGATAAAAACTAAGATTCGTAATGGTAAATTGTTCGGCATATGGATGCAAGAGTCGAAGTGAGAAGAAGCCTGGAATTTCATTTCACAGGTAATTATAGTCTGCTGACCTTTGCATATTTCTTGTTTTAATAATAATGCATAATGTATACATTGTGTTACCTCTGAGTATATCATGGTAGGGATCTTTATTTAATTATCGAGAGTAATTTGATACCCGATCTTGGATATTTTCAATCATCAAATAATCAGTAAAGCCATAAATCTTCTTCAAGGAGAGTCATTCAATAGAGGCGTAGGTAATATATTTTTCATACTCTACCTATTAAATGGCTATATTATTTTACTACTGAAAATTGCTTTAACTTATTAATTATTATTTATTACTTATAAATTCAATTAATTTATTGAAGTTACCCAGTTATTTATGTGGCAGCTGGTAACAGGCTTTTTCCCATGTTATCTGTCCTCTTCTTTCCTTGTCTAAGCGTGAACGCAATAAAACACAAGAGTAGGCTATGCAAACTAAGCCATGTTGCCATCTTGACAATATAAAATAATAAAACATTTTGCAATTGAATTCAATCCGCCCTATGAACCCCTTAATAGGCTTTGGCTCCTAACGAGGAAGGACACGTCATACACTTGTAGGTGCGCTGTTCGAAAGAACGCCTCCGGGTCCATGCAAGAGGAATAAGTGACAAATTTAAAGAAAATCGTATGGTTCCGAAATTCTCTCTTTGTCGGGTGCGGGGTCCTCTATGACGTCCACATTTTATTTTCTCAATAAAATAAGCCTCCTGCAGCATTGCAACTATGTTAATATCCTTATTTTTTTTACAGTCAGGCTTGTACAGATAACGTATAAATAAATATGTACTGCTAAAGCCACAGCCCCGAATAGAAAATCGCTGCTGAATGCATCCATTAGCGGCTAGTTTTCAAGATGCATTCAGTTTACTATTAAGTCGAAACAACTGAGCGGGACTTAAAGCGTTTGTTTACATGCCTAATGGTCCAGTGGTTAAATGGTATGTATGTGATACGGCATCCCGGGTTCAATTCCCGGCAGTGGCGAGGCGTGTTTTTTTATTTTTTCTTGAGGTTATGTTTGTAAAATGTTGCATTTTCTTCATTTTGGGTTTTTGTTGGTTGCGTTCCCGTAGCCAGCGAAGCAAGCTGAGGACCATGCGTGAAATAAAAATGAGACATTCTAAAATAGTAAACAAAGGCTCCAAAACCTGCCCAATTGTTTCGACCAATAGTAAACGGAATGCATGTTGGGAGCTATCCTCTCCTAAGGCCGCCCGCGGAACTAATCAAGGATACACGATGGCGCCTATCAATCGTGTGTCTTTAGTTAGTTCGGACTACGGAGGGCTAAACTAACCCTATAGCCCTCCGTAGTTAGGACGATATTCTTTGGCCCCGTCAACGTCAAATTTCAAAGATATGACCCTATAGCCCTCCGTATCGGTAACAGATCGATACTGCCATATTGTTGTTGTTGATTGTTTTTTTTTTGACACATGTCACCTCGACCTCACACTTCACATACATAAGCGTCTGGGCCAGAGCTAAATTCTCAATGCGCTGGTGCTAAAAATGATGATTTCCGCAATTTTGTTTAATGTACTATTTAAAGACATCATACATATCCACTGTCTACAAATCCAAGAAGAAAACCGCCCCCTCAATGTTTGTTTCTCTCCAAACAGAAAACCGTACTACAGTAGCCTGTAGCCAAAAGCATAATTGATTCTTGATTTTGGTCATGCCTTGGATTAGTTTTGTTTGATTGAATCTTTGTCAAGGGAAGGTCCCTTGTCAAAGTATTGAATGCAGTGGAATGTATTCACGGAAACACATGGAAGCTGCTGTATAGCCACTATAATAAGACTTATGTTAAATATATCATAGTTTTTAGTCAGATAAAGCAAAATATATCGCAGAAAGTGCTGACAAAGTACGGGCACGTATTACAAGTAATATTTCACTTTTTGCATGGCCCTCCGCTCGCTTTGCTCGCTACGAAGGCTCGATACGAGGAAACTCACCAAGTACCCCCTAGACTCTCTGCGGATTGACAAACAACTGGCTGCATCACGAAGATATGGAAGATTGTATGGGTGAAACGATGGAAGGAATGGACGGATTGACAGCGATTCTCCACTAGCGCTAAACTCTAATATCATCGCGATTGCAACGACTCAAGTCGCGCATCTAAAAAGCTAGCTGCTAGGACTGTATTAGATTTTCATGTCCATGATGTCGATATAGGTAGGGCCCCGTTTAAGGCGGAAGGTGAGGATGGAGTCTTCCCGGCGCTGTTGCAGCGAGACGGAGGACTCCTCAGCACGCCGCTGATGGACCTTTTCAGGGCCTCTTTCGCACACGGGTATGTGCCGGAGCCCTGGAGGCACAGCAGAGTGGTGTTCATTACCAAGGCGGGAAGGAACGACTACACCGATACGAAATCGTATCGACCTATTTGTCTCACCAGCTTTTTGATGAAGACACTAGAGAGGCTGGTGGACCGATATCTCAGGGAGTGGGTTGCTCTAAGGGCCCCTCTGAGTTCCGAACAGCACGCATATCGAACAGGCAGGTCGGTGGATTCGGCTCTTAACCACCTGGTATCCAGGTTGGAGGAGGGGCTGGGGGGCGGACGGCTATCCGTGTGCGTGTTTGCGGATATTGAAGGAGCTTTTAATAACACAGCCGTGAGTTCGATCTGCCGATCGGTAGAGCGTACAGGGGTGGGTCCGGTCATAACGAGCTGGATCCGCTCCATGCTTACCGGGCGGAGGGTCGAGGCTAGGCTGGAAGATGAGGTGGTTGGGGTTGAGTCATCGCGGGGATGTCCTCGGGGGGGGGGGGGGTTTGTCCCCCTTTCTGTGATGTCTAGTAGTGGACGAGATCCTACGCATCTTGAGAGCAGAGCATGGGGTCTATGTACAGGCCTATGCAGACGAAGTTTTCACAGAGTGTAGGGATAACGAACTCAGAGCGAATCCCAACAAGGTAGAGATGGTCATCTTTACCAGGAAAAGGAAGCTGAAGGTCTCTCCCAACATCACGTTGGAAGGGACCCCCCTTGTGGCTAGGAAATGCGTCAAGTACCTGGGTGTCTGGTTGGACTCCAAACTGGCCTTTCAGGAGCACATTCGGCTCAAGACCGCGGCGGCGCTCAGTGCCCTGTGGGCTTGCCGTAGTGCGCTGAGAGGGACCTGGGGACTTGGGCCGAAAACTATGTTATGGATCTATAGGACGATGATCGCTCCGATGCTCATGCACGGATCGGTTGTTTGGTGGCCAGGATCCATGAAAATGTCGTCCAGACTAGTGCTCGACAAATTACAGCGACTTGCATGCCTCTGCATCACCGGGGCTATGAGGACGGCGCCCACGAGAGCCCTGGAGATGCTGGTGGGATTGCCCCCGTTGGCGGACCGGGTGAGGCACGAGGCAGCCAGAGCGGCTATGAGACTGGCTGAAGCGGCGATGTGGAGTGACAACGGCTCCTGCCAGGGCCATGGTGGTCTATGGCGGGGCTTGTCTGGGGACCTAGCTATTCTGGGGATGCCAGGTCACGCGATGGTTCCTGAGATAGGCTTTCCCGAGGGGCTGAACTTCCTCTTCCCTACAAAGGAGGATTAGACGGAGGGAAGGACGGGAACCTGGGATGGGCTAGTCTGGTTCACAAACGGGTCCAGAATGGGAACACTGTCCGGAGCAGGTGCGTACTGTTATGTCCTGGGACGGGAGCTATCTGCCTCACTGGGCGAGCACACTACGGTTTTCCAAGCGGAAATTTTTGCTGTCATTTCAACCGCTTTCGATGGGTTATAATCAATTTTAATAGATTGAGCTAGATTGGGTTAGTCGTCGAATCAGCCTTTGGTTAGTTTCACTCAGTTTCAACTTATCTTAGACATTTGAACCGATTCCGATACGTTATAATAATTTTTAACAGATATGGTTAGTTTGGGATAGTCGCCGAATCAGCTTTCAGGTAATTTCACTTTGTCTCGATTTATTTTAGTGATTTCAACCGGTTACGCTAGGTTATAATCAATTTTAATAGATTTGGTTAGTTTGGGTTAGTTGTCGAATCAACTTTCGGTTAGTTTCACTTAGTCTCAACCTATTTTAGACATTTGAACCGGTTTCTATACGTTATAATCAATTTCCATAGATTTGGTTAGTTTGGGTTAGTCGCCGAACCAACTTTCAGTTAGTTTCACTTTGTCTCGACTTATTTTTGTGATTTCAACCGGCTACTCTAGGTTATAATCAATTTTATTAGGTTTGGCTAGTTTGGGTTAGTCGTCCAATCAACTTTCGGTTAGTTTCACTTCGTCTCATAAAAATTGAATAATTCTTTACCAATTACATAAGAGAGAAAGAGGGAGAGATCAACAATCATCAACAGTACAATAAGAAAAACTACGCTTATCTATCTTAACCATATATATTTTTTAAATGGCGTAAAGCGTGCGAAAACTATTCCGTAAAAATAAATTCATACCGTCCGATCGCGAAAGTACTTGTGCGAAAACCAAAGAATAAAGAAGAGAAAGGAAGGAGCTTGTGCGCCGTTTGACAGTTAATACGTGGGACGAACTCCTGAGGTATCGAGGAGGCTGCGGAGGAACCATAATATGTCACATTCTGACGTTATGTTTTGGTGCTTCCTACGTTTTGATAGTATTTCTTGTGTTTAAAGCTATTTTTTGCAATTTACTTTGATTTGGAACATTGTTTATTTGTTTAGTAATATTATTGTAGGTAATGCGTTAGTTCATATAGTGTCTAATTAGATATTTAGTGGTAAAAGTGTGTATTTAGGACTAAAGAAGCAAAGTAAACATAGTTACTTGTGCAGCTTGTGATATTTCGAAAACTCCAACAAATTCAGAACTTGGAATAACATTTCATCGGTAAGTAGGTATTTTACCCCTTATTTTTCTGTTTTTTACCATTTAATAAAGCAAAATTATAAATTGTCTAATTGTCAACAAATAGGTGACAGATCTAATCATGAGCGTACCCGTAAAAACTATAGCATTAAAAACCAATTTTTGCAAGAATATTGGACAGTGCTAAAAGTAATACTTGTCTTTTATACTTGAAATGTTCAAGTTTATTCTGCCAATAAAATGCTAAAATTAGTTATTTGAATATATTTGGGCATTTGAAATGCAAAAATAAGCGAAATATGGTTAGAGAATAGTGCGTTAGTTTTGAAGGGTGCTTCTTCAATAAAATTAGGTAGTACCAAAGACAATTCACAGGGATTGTCTTTGGTAGTACTATTTTTTTTTAATAAGAAACACACTTCAAAACTACCCCACTATTATCTAACCATATTTTGCTTATTTTTGCATTTCAAATTCCCAAATATATTCAAATAACTAATTTTAGCAGTTTATTGGCAGTATAAACTCTAACATGTCAAGTATAAAAGAAAAGAATTTATTACTTTTAGCACTGTCTAATGTTCTTGCAAAAATTGATTTTTAATGCAATTTTTTTACGGGTATGCCCATAATTAGATCTGTCACCTATTTGTTAACAATTAGACAATTTATAATTTTGCTTTATTAAATGGTAAAAACCAGAAAAATAAGCGTAAAATACCTACTTACCGATGAAATGTTATTCCAAGTTTTGAATTTGGTTGAGTTTTAGAAGGGCCACAAGCTGCACGACTAACCATGTTTACTTTGCTTCTTTAATCCAAAATACACACCTTTACCACTAAATATCTAATTAAACACTATATGAATTAACGCAATATCTGCAATAATATTACTAAAGAAAAAAACAATGTTCCAAATCAAAGTAAATCGCAAAAATAGCTTTAAACACAAGAAATACCATCAAAACGTAGGAAGAAGCACCCAAACATAACGTCAGAATGAGTCATATAATATAATATACTATACTGTCATGCCTTATTTAAAACGAATCCAACCCCAAATTTGCAAAAATTCGTTTTCATTTTATTTACTCAGTCAAACGACTGACAAATGCTTTTTTTAGTACTTAAACAAGTACTAAAAAAAGCATAACTGGAAAGAAAAATCCCAAAAAAAAAATTGTAAATGACAACAGCAATTTATAGACAATTTTACAAAATATCTTAAGGCCGACTAATTTATTAGATATTTTAGTGTTATTTTAAAGGCAAGCTATAGGATTTAACGGATAACATTTTTAACGTTATGTTTGATACTTTTCCATTTCAAATATGGAAAATAAACTTCTGTATGTAAATGTCAGGTGCCTAATCTTATATGTTTACAATTACATTTAGATACAAAAATTATAGAAAAAAAAAACAGAAAGTTGCGTTTCTTTTTCGGATAAGTGCTGCTTTTTACATACCTCGTAACCATCATGTAATAATCATTCATGTAATTTAGAATAATTGTGAATTGGTGATGTTATTTATTTAAAACTTCACTTTATCTATTCACCTGATGGAAAACAGGTATAATTTTCCAAAAAATTAATGGGAAAACATAGAAAACATATTATAGGGAAAACAAAAATTTTTTCACACACCACTTTTTCTTGGTATTTTCCCAAGATTTCTTTACATAGGTATTTAGCTAATAAAATGAAATTTACACATGTGAAATTTATCTTAAGGAATTTAATTTTTATATTTCGAATATACCTAAAGTATCTAGCAAAGTTAAAACATTTATATGATCCGCAAAAAAAGCACGTATTTTTTTATACATGTTGTCAATATTTATAAATTGTAACTTTTTTTGAGATCACTGTACCAGTAAAAAATAAACAACAAAACTATATAAATACATAGTATAAGTATTTATTTTTTGTTGTGCAATCGTTTTAGGAGACGGCACTGATAATCTGGGTCGCCATATGCAAGAACCAATCCGGTCTAATGTCAATATGTCTTTTGCTCCTTCCTTCCTATTCTTTATTCATTGGCGAAAACTGAGTCACGGCTTAGCCGTGACATTGACGTGTAGCCGATGGGCGAGGGATTTGCGCAGGCAGGAGGGAAATTTTCCACGGCACGCTATAGAATATCTATAGACGGTGGTTTGGGTTACCCAAGCCATACCCAAGACAAACCAAAAAATCAAGAAAAAAACTGTTTACATAAAAAAACAGAACCCACGGGTTTTGAACCCAGGTCGTCGACGTAATGGCTAACCATCCAGACCCCTAGACCATCTGCGGACGTACAATCAACTGGTTGCATCACGAAATCATTACGCGAACGCAAAGTATTCACAAGTGCACTCGTATCTGAAATCACGCCACCGGTGGTTCATCACAGAATAAAACTCTTTAAAACGGTAACACTGGTTGATCAATCACTGAATTAAAGAAAGCGCCTGCACAACTGAAATGTTAAAAAATATAGCAACACTCCAATCTTTTAATGCTGGTTCGTGCTAGATCACTTTAATCTGCGATACGCCTTTGACATTGTTTATATACAGATAGCTTTGATGTTTGTAGAAAATTACTATACTATTACTTGGCTGCTTGGTGTTGCTTTATTCGCAAAACGAATAGGTTCATTTCATTACAGCTGTTTTTGACAGTGACAGCGACGTTTGGCTAGTTACGTGACTGTGGTTATGGTTATATTCCTCTGCAGTGTTGTTTTGTTGAAAAAATAAATTGTTTTTATAGTTTGTTTATTCTTTATTTTGGCTGTAAGTTTGATACTTGAATTATAATGTGAAATTTATATGTGAATTTATTTATTTTTCAACTAATTTTAGTATCATATTCGACACAACTAGTTTAACAGTTTTTAATGCTTTTGAAGCTTTGTTGATGCTATAAATATATCATTAGGTTTTAGTAAGTACAAAATGGTTGAAAACAGGCGAAATAAATAATTAAGCTTGGATATATCTATTAATAATTATTACTACCAGGGATTGACTCATTTATAAAGTTCGTTTTAACATTATAAAGGTTATAACAGGTAGTTGACCTTATAAGGAAAATGTAAACAAATGTGTATTTTTTTATGGAATGTTTAAATTCTGACAATCTTTATATTAGCATTCCTTTTGCAAATAAATTATTAATAGTTTAGGCTTTCATCTTAAATTGTTTGGGTTGTTTATGTTATAGAAATATCAAGTATTATCTACAAAACTAAAACCAAGACTTATATTTATCATACCTAACTACAGGTCTTCTTTCTGTTTCTAATGATATCGGAAAATCGCTTTTAATAAAAGCTGATGCATAAAAAAAACTTCTTTTCACAACATGGGATGTTGGTTGCTGTGAGAGGATAGAAATGTGACTTTGCAATATTTATTTATTTTTTTATTTATCAACGGGAATATCCGAATTTTACAAAAATTAACTAATGATCTAGTCTAAGAATAAAATGTAAAAAAAAATAAGTATACAATAATTATATAAATGACAAATGAGTTATAAAGATACAAACTATACACTAAATATAAAAACAACAATGGACCACTAAATTACCAGCATTATGTAAAAGGCTAGGCTAGCAATCTATTGACTATTAAGTGCTGCCCTAAGGGAGTGCAAGGAGGTGTTAAACAAGTCAATTCTCAATTAATTTGCATGATACATCATTCTATTTATGGATGAGAATTAACCATAATTGGTGTGATGGTTTTCAATATGAAATGTGTTCACAACTCTAAGTGATCTGGGGGGAGCATGAATATGAACAAGTTGCAGGAGGTCACTACAATCTATACTGTTATTAAGTAGGTTATAAATAAAGATTCTATCAAATTTAATTCTCCATTCATTTAAGGAGTTTACATTCAACATATTCAGATGATCATAAGTACAAGTTTTAACATTAAGTCCCATTCTAAATCTAACTTAACACAAAAATTTACGCTGCACTCTTTCTAGTCTGTCCCTATGACCGTTGTTTGAGTAACTGAAACAACACTATGACATTGATAGTATCGTTGTTTGAGTTTTACTCAAACAACAATAGTATGGTGACCATACACAAGTATTATTATCCAGTTGAGATCTAACTAAACACAAATACAAACTTTTGAAAGAAAATACGTTTTTGAATCTTTGGCATGCCTTTTTACAAAGCCCAACACATAGTCAATATGATTTACAAAAGTTAGTTTGTTGTCAAATATAATTCCTAGATCCTTGATTGTAGTTACACTATTAAGTAAAATATTTGTATATAATATGAGTTAAGTTTTGGGCTGGATTTACTGCTAAATTGTATATATTTACACTTACTTATGTTAAGGTGTATATTATTATTTTCGCACCATTCCTCAAAACGTTGAAGGTCTCCCTGCAAAAGTACTGATGCATCTGGTGAATCAAACACTTTAAATGCCTTTAAATCATCTGCATACAATAAAACATTACTATATTGGAAACAGTCAACAATATCACTTATGAAAATATTAAAAAGTAGTGGGGCGAGATGACCCCCTTGTGGAACTCCAGATGTTACATTATAATTACCAATTTTAACTCTTTGCTTATGACCTATCAAATATGATTCAAGCCACTTCAACAATAAACCATTCACGCCATAATGAGAAAGCTTCTGCAGCAAAACACCAAAATCAACTCTGTCAAAAGCCTTCTCAAAATCTGTATAAATGGAGTCGACTGCACATCCATTCGCAAGCGCTTTAGAAATTACTTGTTTGTACAATAGCAGATTTGTTGTTATTGATCTGCCTTTCGAAAAGCCATGCTGTTTGACAGAGATGATATTTTTGAAACACTCACAAAGAAATTCACGAGGAAATTCATTAACAATACATTCAAATATTTTGGGAAAATGTGACATTATAGTTATTGGCCGATAGTTAGTGACCTCATTTCTTGAGCCATTGTTCTTATAAATTGGACAAACAAATGACATTTTCCATACATTGGGAAATATATCTAACGACAGAGATTTGTTGTATATTAACCAAAGAGGCCTCAATAACGCAAAAGCACAGTTGTTTATAAATATCGGGGTAATACCATCAGGGCCAGGACCTTTTTTTATATCTATATTTGACAAATGTTCCATAATATCACTTTTATATTAACATGGCTTGAGCATAAAGTAACATTAACAAGTGTTTCATTTTTATTTGGTTTTCCATTAGCCGATGAGAAAAAGTGAGAAAACAAACCAACAGTGCCTTCCATATTATCACTTACTTCACCGTTATAATTAAGACAGACAGGAATGCCATTATCTGTTCGATAAATGCCTATGTAGTTCCAGAATGATTGTGAGTCGGTGGTTACTTTATTCTCAATTTCGCTCATGTACATGTTATAACAAGATTTTGCCTGCCTTTTACATAGATCCCTAAGACTACAAAACTATAATAATCATCAGCATCTCCAGTCTGTTTATATTTTTTGTGGGCCAATTTTTTGTTAGACGTTGATTTTCAGCTCAGTGCTAAACCATGGTGGAAATTCATATTTACTTTTAATCCTAATTTTAGGAACAAATTGAGTAATAACATTATTTAGAATCTGATAAAACAATAAAACATTATGCTCAACATCACCACATTCAAAGACATGATCCCAATTAACATTAAGTAGAAAATAATTAATATCACAAAAATTAGAATTGCAATATGAATCTTGCTGTTTGTTTTTCTATATGCACAAAGATTGTAAAGAAGTCACAACATATAGCTGTTGCTGCTTTGAATATCATTTATCTGAGTATTAATCATTTACAGCGTGCTACTATCATGAGTGAAGAAGCTATGCCAGTTAATCCGACACCACCGCCAGCTCAGCCTCCTGCTGCTTCTACCACTGAAGCAGATAGAAGAGAGAACCCATTTACTAACCTCCTAACATCTGTGGAACTTAGTGCCAGTGCCTCTTCTTTGGCCAGCGTTGCATCTTCAAAAGCCAGTGTTGCCACAACGAAAAGTGGTATTAGGCCGCCTAGCAAAATCGGCCGACCCTGTGGGGACAAGCACAAACCGCCAGTACCGGCTTCACCACCGAGAAGTAGTAAGTACAAAATTATAATAACCATGTATTATTTGAATTAGAGTATTTTAGAATGACAATCATTGAACTGATAATAGTATATTTTTAAATGCTGATAGCATCTTAACAAAGAAGACAATCACTTATTTAAATATACTATTTTTTATGAAATTATGCTTCGAATCTTAAATGCTCTTTACGGCAGCAAATTATTTACTTTGACTTCTATCAATGGTTGTCTTATTTTCTCAATTGTTACTACTTGTAATGAGTCTTCAGAACTATTTATCTTAAAGTGTATAATAGGAATAAATAACACAAGACATGATTATCTTAGTAATCTGATGTTTACCTAGTAAAATATTTACGTAGAATAGTATTCAAGTATCTAATACAGCAAACACAACAGAGATACTTTTCTTGTTTGCAGTAGATTCGTCTTTGTTAGCCAAGCTAAGAGTTAGGATTTATTTTATAGTCTCTTTGCTTGAATTTAAAAATAGATACCAAACTTTGATGCAAAAGCTATAAATACCAATTAAAATTTCTAAAATGTCATTTATGCAATTAATGTACCTATTTAAATCCCACCTTCTTTAGCCGTGTTACCAATTGTTTTTTTTTCTGAAGCTGAGCACAAATCGATAAAAATTGTTAAATATTTCTTCTAATATGTTCTATTTTGTTTAAGCATATTATATTTTTTATGGTAGGTTTTGGTACTGAAGAACATTTAAAGTAACATTAATTTGACTCAAGCATTGACCCTGGTGAATTTAGCATAGACATAATCTTCGATAAATATAATAATGATTATGGCAGGTTAAAGAATATAAAAGTAGTACACATAATTCTTCATTCTGACAAGCTTTCCAAGCCATTCAAGCTATTGGAATATTTTAGACAATATAATTGACTATATGCCTAGTTTAGTTCCTCAATAATAAAATCTCACTTTAGCAAACATGTTTTTGTTGTTCATTTTATTAGAGTTTTTGTGTAAAATATTTACATTATTTTTACATTCTCATTGTTTACTCTCAAATTTATCAGCCTTTCATTAATATTGAGGTGCCTTCACCATTATGTCTAGAAAAATATTTAAATGCCCTGCTTCCTGCTTGTGTTTTAGTTAGTCCACTGTGATAATGGGTTCTTAGTAACCCAAAGTATTCAAAATAGTATTTTCTTGAATTATATGGATCTAAAATTTAGGATTATGATGAAATAAGTATATAGAGCTAAGGCATTTGGGTCAATGTTTGATATTTTTTTAACGGTAGATAAAATACTGATTCAGGAAAATGAACATTATACTTTTACACATTATAATATATTTTCCTGCAAATTCAGCATTTTACCGTTACTGTAATTTGTACTATACAGCTGCTTTACGCGTTTAAAAGTGATCATCCATTTGAAGTGTTGTTAAAGTGTTTGTAAGGTAAGTAAAATCCATAGGTAAGATTGGTATAATTACTGTTGACACATTACTGAGGTACCTACCACGAATATTAACTATTGTTTTGCCGAGTTTGACAAGTAATACATATATTTGCCCGGTTCTAATAATTATTAGCTTAATGACTGAGTTGTTCCTGTTTTTGGTGTTCTCTTGTCGTTTGTAGATTTTAGAGTTTCAATTGGTTGGTAATATTCCATAATTTTAGTACTATTTACTTATGTTGGAATTGCTACTATAGGACATATAATAATTGAGATGCATAGATCTAAAAAAGTATTATCCTTTCCGTATAACATATTAACAATTAAAGGTGCACATATATAGCGTTTTCAATTACCTATTATTCTTCAATCAATTTTATCGGAATGTAATTATTGCAGCTGCAATTGCGGAATTGGCTGCATTTCTGCTAATAATAGCAATGAGAAGTCGGCGTTAATATATAAACCTAATTTAATAATAATAGTTATAGGTATTAAAGTTAGGCGTGTTTTTCCTGTAGTTCTTGGAATAGACTGATCAACTATTCTGCATAGTATTAAATTTTTAAAATATTTTTTAATTTTGTATTTTTTTACATCTTTCATGTAAACATTTATTTAACTAATTTTTTTTTTGACAAATGTGTCAATGAATAAGAATTTGTAACTACTAAAAATTTAATATACCAAGGCGCACAAAAGTTATGAAGTCTTAGACATAGGCGAAACTATGATTATATTTCGATTTCTCATCTTAAAAAAAAAACTTCTTCGTGCAAATCATACTCTTATTAAGATAAATATTTCCACCTATATATACTCTCTATTTCGGAAACTATCACCTTTTGGACTAAAGTAAAATTGCTAGAGCCTCGTATATTTTAGCTTCAGGAATTTGTGCTAGCCAGACCTTAAAAACACATTGTAAGTATAATAAATTTTGCTACACTATTTATAATTATAATTTTTACTGTTAACAATTAATTGTGCAACATATATATTTATGTTAATCTTGGTAATGTTCCAACCACAAAATTTTTATTTAAAATAATAAAACTTGGAGGACATTAATTTAATGCATAGGTACAAGTATAGTTATTTGAATTCACTCGCAAAATACTTGTATATTATGTCGATTTTAATTTATTAATAAAGTGTTTGCATTGGTGTTTGCTCATATACCTTCTTCGAAGAAATGTATGTGAATTTTCGAGGCTTCAATAAAAATATGCAGCCACATCAAGCTTATAACTAAAAACGGGCAAACAATAATTGTTAAAAATGATATTCACAAATCTGTATGCAAAATTTCATTATTTATTCTGTATTTCATTTACTCTTCAGTCCATCCTTTATATTTTCATTGGATTCATTATTAGTAAATAATACCCACTTACCTGCATAATAAACAAAAATATAACACACGTATTCGTATTAGTGTAAATTGGATCATGCGTCATTCTCTTCATCTGTATACTCTATGACATCATCTCAAGCTAGCATGAAAATTCATGAGCATTATCATTAAATTTATGAACAAAGCTTTTTAATTTTCCTGTTATGTCGTCTCGTTAAAAGCCTGAAGCTATTTGCGAACACTGTTTGTTATGCTTTAATTACATCTTGCAAAAGCTATATTATGCGCGCTCTTTTTTTTTTAATACATATTATATTAAAGGGTTATTGAAATGTAATGCGTGTTTTAAACCAACACAGATTAATCTGGGGTAGTTTGATAAATAGCCAGTGAGCTAGAAACTGGCTTTCATTACTTTCGCATCAGCATTATTATCTAAAGGTGAAAAGCATATTCGAAAACGTATTATTGAGTTCAGGAACCAATCGATCAACATTTATGTCAAACGACAACGTCGACGAGAAAAACGCAAAAAACTGAAAATTTTCAGCTTTTCCAGTCCATGAAACCAAAACTAATCCAAATAAAAATTTTGCTATTCTGTCCAAAGAGGAATGTGAATGGAAGATAGGAGGCAACATCTGTCTCTGATGCAGTTGTAGCTTTAAATAGCCACTGAGCTAGAAACTGACTTTCATTACTTCCGCATGGTTCCGGTTAAATACTAAAAAATATATTAGCCATTTAGCGATGCTGCCAAAAATTACAAGCCCGCTTGGTGTAACGAAGGATGGATTTTTCAAGTGGACACTTGAAAATTAAAAACCTGCCTTTCTGAAAGCAGTGAAAGCACGTTTGGGCATTTTTGTTGCAGTTTGTCATGTCTTGATGTCTAGTTATCAGTGATAAGGATTTTTACATAATATAAGTGGACTAGGCTAGACGAGGTTAGACAAAGAAATTAAGAGGAAGTAGTAATTTGCTCTAACCGCCAAGCTGTACTCACTGCGCATCCAGGACCAACTCGAAATTGGTCCAGGATGCCTTGGAGCGGCGGGAAACGAGGTGCCAGATGAATCTAATATCCTGTGCATACGCCTAAAGGCCTTTCTAGAGTGCAAGTAAAATTAGGCCCTCCCAAGAATGAGGAGAAACTTTCAGGTGGGAAGGCAGGCCAAGAACTTTATTGCTGAACCTAATAAAACTAAGACAAAATGGCTTCTGATTAGAGATAGAGATGAGTACCCAGGTAGGGGTCATTACAGGGCACTTGTTTCTAAGAAACCTAAGAGCCTGCTGGGCCTTGACTGAAACGCGATCTACTGGTGGTAGATGATTGGCCTTTGTAAGAGTGAGGCACGAGGAGATCCTGACCTTCATCGGGAGTTCAGGACGACTAAAGTGGTATGGAGATGGGACGGGTGATTGAGAAGAGATCTGGGGTATGCTGCAAGAGTCCCCCGGGCCTATGAGCAATTCCCTTTTGGCGTTCCCGAACAGATGATATGGGCAGAGTCCCTTCAACTCTTCCGGAACGGATGATATGTGCAGAGAAGATGAGGCTTTTGCAATCACCTGTGGCCTGGCTCAACTTATGGACGAGCCAACATGGATACTGGATGTTGGAAACCATCAGGCTTACTTACTGGATTTGTTCCTAACAACATCCCCAAATTCTTATAGGATAAACATTACATCACCACTGGGTAACTCTGATCACAGGCTTATATCAGCTTTGTCACCTGTCCATCTCCTTTGAAGCGTTTCCTCGCAAAGTGTGGCATTATAAACATGCAAACTGCAATCCATCTGTAATTGCTGAATCCATTACAGAGGTCATTCTTATTGGGATGGAGACTTCAATCCCTTTCTCTAATAAAGGATCCTATCCTGGAATATCATGGTTCAACAAAAGGTGTACTCAGGCGGTTTCCAAAAAGAACCAAACTTATCGCAAATGGGGCAACAACCGTTCAGTTGTTTTGCGCCGAGCTTTTCTGGATGCACGAAATAGCTGCAAACTAATTATTGATCAATCCAAAGCTGATTTTGATTAGAAAGTCCGCGAGAAAAGCTTTGAACTGTCCGAACGGCTCAAAATCATTTTGGGGATTTGCAAAGGCCATCGGGAAAATCTTTTCATCTTCAAGTTTTCCACCACTATTGCTCGAGGACAATTCCATTGCAGTAACTGCAAAGGAAAAGGCAGACTTATTTGCCTTAATATTTCTACGAAATTCCACCCTTGATGCACAAGGAAAGACCCCACCAATGTTGCCTAGGATCGCCACAATAATACCAGAAATCGTTTTCAAGCAAAAAAATATAAGGTTACTGAATGGAATTCCCCCATTGTTCTCAAACAGTGCACTGGAGCTGACACCTATTCTAACAAAACTATATACCTTATGCTACAATAGAGGTATTTTCCCATCCCTCTGGAAGCGCGCTAGAGTGCAACCTGTACCTAAGAAGGGAAAGACAAATATTGCCAGTAACTACTGTCCAATATCTTTAACCCAGTCAGTAGTGGCCAAGGTAATGGAAAAAGTCATTTACACCGAGATCCTAAAATATCTTGAACAGAACAACATAATATCTGATAGGCAATATGGATTTAGAGCGAAGCGCTCAACAGGAAATCTGATGTCCTATGTAACACACATCTGGAATTCAGTCCTGGAAAACCACGGAGAGTCCCGTGTCATTGCTCTTGCCATTTCCAAAGCCTTCGACCGAGTGTGGCACCAATCACTTCTGGACAAACTCGCTGCCTATGGCTATCCACCGGCTCTACATACACTATTGTCTAGTTTTTTGGATAAAGGGAGTATTTAGGTCGCTATCGATGGTGTCTCGTCCGAGGCTCTTGCCATCAATGATGGTATTCCGCAAGGTTCGGTTTTGTCTCCAACTTTGTTCTTGCTGC
>MU184213.1:0-57488 GCA_016904865.1 Pissodes strobi
CTTGTTTGGCTAGTTAAAGTTAGTTTCGATTATTTTTGCTTAATCTGGAATACGGAAAAAAATTTCGGAGCCCCTCCTGTGTGTTCCCTAGACTCTTGTACTCTGAAGTCTTGGTGCAAGGTTGCCGAACGTGGCACATTTTCTTATTGGGAGTAACACAAAGTGATTTTATTTTTTTAACTCAGCTTTTAGCCACCCGAAACTAACTCAAACAAGCGCGGCCATTTCACGCTCATGCATTGCCCGTCACTCGCTTTAATTACTACGAGAGCAAAACAAACAGAAACTAACCCAAACTAACCCAGATTAATGTAAAAAGAGTTCACTTGTTTGATTTACTTTCATTCTTTTGGGTTAGTTTATGTTGCTTTTGCTCCTGGAGCGAGCGGATAACAATGCATGAACCGGAATGTTTGACGAATACATACATGCAAGCGAATAGTGTAATCTATCCGTGAAATCTGTGTGTATATGCATTCATTCAACTGAATAAAAGAAAGAGATAGATAGACACTCATTTTGCACTATTTTTATCAGTAAATTTTGCTACCTTCTTAGAAGATGAAACGAAACTACAACAATCTCCTTAAGAATAAATATGACAACAGTATTCTGAAAAATTTGACGCTTCGGCTAATGACAAATGACAGTAAGAAGGCGGATATTTGCAATGTAAAATTCTAATTTATTTAATAGGACTATCAGTCGCTTTGAGTTAGGATCGGAGCATAACGAAAGCCTCTCGTTATACAGGATGTCTCACGGTGACCGTCCATTAGAATATCTCGGAAAGTAAAGCTATTTGAATCCTTAAAATTGGTGCCAAAGACGCTCTCTTCGAATAAAATAACAGCAACGTTGTGCGACTTCCGGTTATATTGGAAGTAGATGTCAACCTGGTTATTTAAAATAGAACACCCTGCATATTACTTCATATTTAAATTCTTGGTAAAATTCTTCACATATTTTATGTATAATGTCCTATACTTAGGTCAGGCCGTTTTTGACTTATTCTAAATTTTATGTCAAAAATGACGCTTGCAAGCCAGTACTTAATTATCATGTTTTCCCGTATGGAAGCTTTAATAATTTAATTGGAATTGATTTTCTTGCAAAAAAATAATATTAATCTAAATGTTCAATATGTCCCGCATTAACTCTTAAACACTTTTTGATTTTGTCCATAACACCTATGATGGTACTATTTGATATTTCAGTGGGATAGAGCTGATCCACGGTTCATCTGATTCGATCTACTAGTTCTTCCAAATAATTGACGGGAATAGAGTAACCTCTTTCCTTTACTGATGCCCAAAGATAAGAATCTAAGGGTGTAACAGTCCGATTTGGCCAGTGTAAAATATTTTTAAATTTCATTTTATATGCTGCATTTAGCGAAAAAAATGCTGTATTTTGCGGTAAGAATTATTGAAAAGAGGTCAATACTCTTCGGTTAATTAATTTTAAATTTATTGATTCGATTTGCTGTCAATAACCTTAAGGTTGCCGCATTCATTAATGTAAATTAATTTTATTCTAAATATAGATTAACGATATACTTGTATTATCTTTTATAACACTGTTGTGGCCTTGAGTAGCTATTTTGCTCATCCCTTTCTCTTATGTAGCCCTCAGGCACTTTGTGACTATATTTATTTTAGTTGATATGCGAACCACAGATCGCTTAGGTTTGATCAAATCACTAAAATAGGATATTATGTTATTAGTATAACTTTGCTTAATTTATATTCCATTACCCTAGAACGGCCAACAAACCGTTCTATATTTTTAAGAACTGTGTTAATAAAACCTGCTTTTAAGCTTCATTAGATCCGTCAAATTCATATTTTATTTTCGATTTAAATATTTCATAACTTGGTTCGTTGGCAGAAGGCGAAAGGCGAGACCGATTTAAGGTCCAAACTTCTTAAGGCGTTTGCTGACATCAAACTTCTCTTGAGACAGCAAAAGGCGAGTGAAAACCTGACAAATGAAGATGAAATTCAATGAAAGGCGTAAGGTGAAACCTTTAGGGTCGGCGATTTGGTGTTATGGCGAACGCACAGATCGATAAGATCTAGTTGATTTACTGGCGAGTTAAATTAATAATTGATAATTGTTGCAGGATAGCCAAATGTAACGTGCAAATTTTATATGCGACGTAACTTTGGAATTGGCGAAGACGTGACAACCCTGCAAGGCGAGTGGCGCGCGGCAGCAGAAGGAGTCATGGAGTTATGTAAATATTATACAAAGTTAGAGTTGTTTCAATGGTAGATAGGATAAAATTATGGGGGTTTCCATTTAAAAAAATTGTCTTTTGACAGTTTTTTTCCACTCAATTTTGAATCTTCCACTGAATTTTGAATTAAATTACTAAAGTTTCCATACGGGAAAACATGATAATTAAGTATTGGCCCGCAAACGTCATTTTTGACATAAAATTTAGAATACGTCAAGAACGGTTAGAGTTAGGTATAGGATATTATACATAAGATATGTCTAGAATTTTATCAAGAATTCAAATATGAAATAATATACAGCATGTTCCATTAAAATAACTAAGTTGATATCTACTTCCGGTATAACCAAAAGTCGCACAACATTGCTGATATTTTATTCGAAGAGAGCGTGTTTAAAAACCCTTTGGTACCAATTTTCAGAATTGAAATGGCTTTACTTTTCGTGAAATTCTAATGGACGATCACCGTGAGGCACCCTATATGCAAATGCCTTTTAGATAATATTGAAATATTGAATTGATTTTTAGATATTATTGCCTATATTTCTAGTGTTTTTGTAAAGTGATGCTGCAAACATGTGTAACAACTTGAACTTTGGAGGCTTTTTTTTGGCTCAAATGTGGTGCATCCTCAATTTTTTTGGCTTAAACAACTCTATAAAATACCTTCTTTTTGCAAAATCTTCAGTATTAACCAATATACACACCTTAAAAAGCTGCAAAAAGTTGGGAAGACATATTTTAAACCAGAAGCCAGGCAAAAATCATGTCTTGGTTGTACCATTGAATTCATCATGAGGATCGAGTTTGTTTTGACTTATAGAAAATTGACTCAACTATACCCACTTCTCTACATGTAGTCATTTTTATACATTCTATATAAATTATACGCTGTAAAAAAACCAACCGTGACTAGATTAAGTATTTCATTGATAATCACATTTTAGTCAGAAATAAATGAGGAACTGGATCCTTCTTTATTCGTTCTGGGATCTTCTGGAATCCACACCTTAGCGTGCATTATGCCGTTTGGGTTTGGTTCCTTATCTCTGGACCAGGACAAGGAGTGAGCTGTATATAGACCTCCAGCACCTGAAATGGAAACAGCAGGGTAAATTGTGCATAGTTTTGTAAATATATGTCATTATACAACACAGTTATATAGTAAATTTTGTGACTATGCAGTAAAGTGTAAACCGATGTACAACATTTTACTTTAATATTACAACAGACAAAAGTTAAGTTTCAATTTGTGAAAGTTAGTGTCAAAATTATTATTATTTATTTTAAAAGCATCTCAATTTACGATCAATTAGCCACTATCTATAATATGATCTTCATGGTGATATAAGATCACAATTAACTTCAACTAAGTAGTAACTAAAAGGTGAAGTTAACTGTTCTAAAGTGGTTTGTAGCGAGCATATTTACTTGTAAAGGCTCAAATGAGCCCTGCTTCTTTTGGGAAAATCAAAAACCAAATAAACTAAAGAAGAGAAAGATCAAATTACGAAAAAACGGGGAAAAGCAATTCTACACGCTAAGATAACCAAAGAGATACGAAGGCGAACCATCTAAAAACTAAGTCAAGAAAAACTAGTTGCTCCATGGAAAGGATATGGAATGCACTTGAATTAGAGTCCACTAGGGGTTCGCGAGACCGAGACCGAGACCGAGACCTGGCAAGTCTCGGTCTTGGTCTCGAAGAAAAAATTTAGTCTCGGGCTCGGTCTCGGGTCTGGAAGCTCGAGACCGAGACCGAGACTACCTTGGTCTCGGTCTCGGTCTTGTCTCGGTTTGGTCTCGGTCTCAGTTTGAGCAAATAAAAAGTAATTAAATAATTTACTGTTTTATTTCGTTAATAACACAAACGTTACTTCAGAATGTTAAGTTAAATGAAACATCTAATAAGTATCTTTTGTATATCAGTTCTTGGTGTAGATGTGATATTAGGGATAAACTTCTTAAATAATTTAACATTTTTTTGTTTGCAACGGTTGTTTGGATAATAATAGTTAACTTAAATAGGTACCTATTAATATTTTAATATATTTCATGTTAGTTTCTAAATTGTTGTTTTGATATAAAAATGCTTACCTCTAATGTAGGTAGGTATACAAGTGATTGGGATTTTTAAGTATGTACAGGGTGACCAAATAAGCGTGCTGTATCTCGGAAACTTACAATAAATTTAATTGTAGAGACTTGTGGTAAAAATTTTTATAACCAAAGTAACAAAAAAAAAATCCTGGAAATTATTTTCAGCTTTCGCAGATGGCCGCTAGGGGGCGTAACCGCCATCTTCAATTAAAAAAGTGGTGGTTTTCGGAATTTTGCCTTATTAAGATAACAAAAAAATACAAGCATTTTCAAGCTGAGATAAATTCGAGTTTTTTTTGTTGAAAACTTTTTGCCCTATCTCCAAAAATAAACTGGTGGGGGGTGTTCAAATGTTTTTGTAAATATACATATGTAACTTCAAAACGGCTAAACGGATTTCAACCGACTTGGTGTCGTTGAAAAGAGCTTTTCTTGGGCAACAAAACCTACCTTACTTGTGGCATTTTTGGATATTACGACACAAATTGCGAAATTTCTAAAAAAATTAAATCTATTGGTACTTTTTTTCATGGAAAAATAGTAAAATGATGCCCAAACAAGCTAGTGAAAACAGCGCCTCGATATCTTATTCCTAACCTAAAATGTCGGCAAAAGAAAATTTTACCATAAAATCAGTTTTTTTTTAAATATTTTCTCCAAAGTTTGTTGCTTATTTTTTATGGGTAACTAGGCTGCCATATAGCAATTTTAGGTTGTATAAAAAGGCACAAATTTATGCTTAGGCGCATATTAACTATAATATAGGTACGAGTAAGTAGGTATATAATAAGTATAAGGCCATGGACCAAGATCAAGGACGTTGGAGTCTTATCTTAATGTGTGGTGTGGCATTCTGGGAGGCAACATTATTGGACCATAATTTGTTCTTGCAATTAGACAATTATCCAGCACATTTAGCTATAAATGTGCGAGAACATCTAAACGCAGTATTTAAACAGCAATGGATTGGAAGAGGAAGTCTATTTCCATGGCCACCCAGATCCCAAGACTTAACCTGTTTAGATTGCTATTTATGGGGCCGGTTAAAGGACAATGTATTTCAAACTCAAACTACAACTAGGCAAGACTAGGAATACAGGATTCGAAAAGCAATTCGCAACCTACCATGAGCCAAAATTGTGCTGCAGTTTTTTCCACGCAAGAGAGGCTCCATCAATGCATAGAACGTGATGGACAGCAATTTAAGCATTTAAGGAGGCATTAAAAAACTTTTTTCAGGTCCACGACTTCCGTAAAAAAGAAAATTTCATAAAAATATGAAGGCCCGTTTTCAAAAAAGTTATCGAATTCCAAACCCACTGATTTTCTAGTAAAATTTCCTTCTGCCGTTATTTTAGGAACAATGTATTAAGGCGCGGTTTTCACTAGCTTGTTTGGGCTTCATTTTGCTATTTTTTTATGAAAAAAAAACTGATACCAATAGATTTAATTTTTCTTAAGGAATTTCGCAATTTCTATCGTAATATCCAAAAATGGCTTCTAGTGGCGACATAGCAAATTACAATCACCACAAATAAACTAGGTTTTATTGCCCTTTTTTACAGTTAACTTTGACGTTTCTTCCTATATTGTTATTAGACATTTGTTTTATCATCCATTACGTACCTACTCGTACCTATCCCTCAACCTCCTTCTAAAGTACCAAAGTCCAGCTCTCCTAACCCTTCTGTCTCCAACACTTCCAAAGCAGTTGACCCCTCATCCGTTCCTCTAAAACGCTCTAACCCTCCTGTATACCTAAAATATGCTAATAAAGATAACACCCAGAATACCTCTCAAAATCCAATATCCCAAGGCGACAGCGCTCCTAAAACGCGTGTGCCGCCCATCATCTTAAGGAATAAATCTCTATATTCACAATTAGCCAATACTTTCAAAACCAATGAAATCAACATTGGCAGAGCTGTTGTCGTGCCGGAGGGGGTCAAACTCTTCCCAGACACGCCAGCAGATTGTAGATTCATATCCAAACACCTAGAAGAAAACAAGATTCCCTTCCATACCTATCGGTTGCCGGAAGAACGAACGCTCCACGTAGTTCTACGTGGAGTGCTCGAGGACTGGACAACCGAGAAGGTTGGAAGAGAACTGAAAAAACTAGGATACAACCCAATAAACGTTATTAGGTGGTATGGCAAGACAGGCAAGGCCATGCCCTTAGTACTTGTCATATTGCCTATTAACGAAAAATCTATCTATAACCTTGAAAAAATCGAGAACATCGTACTCAAAGTTGAGAGCCAGCGTACGAAAGCACGCGACTCTCAATGTCATAGATGCCAGTTATATGGGCATTCTGCATACAAATGCAGAGCGGACCCCTCTGTGTCAGATGCGCAGAGCCTCACCTAACCTCAGATTGCCCCAAGGGCAAGGAGAGGTTGCCGAATCCCAAGTGCGCCCTCTGCGGAGGCGCTCACACCGCTAATTTCTCCGGGTGCGAAAAGCACCCAAACAATATCAGACTTAATGCCGCGGCAGCCTCTCCAGGTCCCAAGATCAACAACAGCCCTCCAGCGAGCTTCAAGTGGGGCTCGCAGGACAACTCAAAACTTGCCACCCCCACAGTTCAAACTATTAATGCGCCGCAAAACCCGTAATTAACTATGTTCATGACCACACTGCAGGCTACCATGCAAACTTTCATGGATAGCATACAACAACAAATGCAGCAACTTGCCACAATTGTTCTCACGAACAATGCAGTCCCCCCACGCCTCCGAAGAGCACATAAAGTGCCTTCGAAACACATCATGACACTATCTCTCAACTCGTTTGACAAACATAGACATCAATACACAAACAACCCTAATCATCACTACACAGCTGAGTTAGTAGGCCATACTTGGTAACATCGCGAGAAGCAGCCAAAGTCATGTCTATATATGGTCGATCATACAAAAGAAGTTATAGGCAAGGCCTGACTTATACCCATAACAGAAACAAAACTCGTACCTATATTATAGTTAATATGCGCCTAAGCATAAATGGTGTCTTTTTTTTATTAAAACTTACAACCTAAAATTGCTATATTGATCACGATTCAAGCTGTTTATATTTTTTGCGGTTCCTAGTTTTGAAATAGAAATTTAAGCTACCTATAAAAAACAACCAACAAACTTGGAGACAAAAATTAAAAAAACTGATTTTATAGTAAAATTTTCTTTTGCCGATATTTTAGGTTAGGAACAAAATATGGAGGCGCGGTTTTCACTAGCTTGGTTGGGCATTATTTTACTAATTCTTCATGGAAAAAAACTCGTACCAAAAGATTTAATTTTTTTTTTAAATTTCGCAATTTCTGTCGTAATATCGAAAAATGCCCTCTAGTGGCGACATAGCAAATTACAATGACCACAAATAAGTTAGGCTTTGTTGCCCAAGAAAAGTTCTTTTCAACGACACCAAGTCGGTTGAAATCCGTTTAGCCGTTTTGAAGTTACAGATGTTTATTTACAAAAACATTTGAACATCCCCCACCAGTTTATTTTTGGAGATAGGGCAAAAAGTGTTTAACAAAAAAAATTCGAATTTATCTCGGCTTGAAAATGCTTGTATCTTTTTGTTATCTTAATTAGGCAAAATTCCGAAAAACACTACTTTTTTCAACTCAAGATGGCGGTTACGCCCCCTAGCGGCCAACTGCGAAACGTAAAAATGATTTCCAGGATTTTTTTTTGGCTACTTAAGTTATAAATTTTTTTACCGCAAGTCCCTACAATGAGTAGTTTCCGAGATACAGTACTCTGCACGCTTATTTGGCCATCCTGAACATATAAAAACCAGGTACCGATTAATGTTAATTTTATTGTCAAAGTCAATGCTTTTTCTTCTTATTTTTTACATTTCTTATCAGTTGTAGCGTAGCCATACAAAGTGATGTCATTTTCAAAGATTCTGTATTATATGGAACCATTTATTTTGAAAACTCTTAAAATTTAACGGTATACAGGGTGTCGTGAAATTAGTGGACGAAACATCAACCATGTATTTATAGGTCAGAAATACCTAAAATTTTTCTTATAAATATATATCGTGAAGGGAGCTAGAGCCTCTTAAAAATGGGCCCCTGAATATGGTTTCTTTAATTATTTCCGAAACGGTGTAAAATAGAGTTTTAAAATTTTGGGATTCTACTAACTTTAATATTCTGAATTTAAAAATGGAATTAAAAATAAAAATTTATAGTCAGGTGCGAACATTTTAGTTGGTAAATCTAAAAATTCACTTTTTTTCGGGCTAACTTTTTATATATTTTTTCTTCAAATTTTGAACATTTGAATTTTTTTTTTCGCAAAAAAGTGCCGCTTAGTTTGCTTCGCTAGGATGCAGCGTTTTTGAGAAAAAGGGATTTTAAAGTACACTGATTGCCAAAAACGGGTGTAAAATGAAGGTTATAATTTTAGATATTCCCCAAAAATTCCTTTTGACGTTACAAAACTTCATATTATTATAAAAGAGTAGAAACACTTGTTCCAGAAAAAGTTGTGACAGATTTTCAAAATTTGATAAACTATAGCATTCAATTTACACCCGTGTTTAGCAGTCGTGAAGTGCCGTGAAGGCAGTCGTCAAGTGACTAACCTTGGGAGCTGGAGGTGAGACCAAAGTCTGCCGAACTGAGGGTTCGATAGCATATTTATATAAAACAAAGTGATGATCATTGCATGCATAAGGTTCAAAGTCGCTCCCGCTTAATGTTTATATAACAATCTCCAAGTTCAAGTTCAAACTTGCGACAGGGTGATATTTGTTTAGTAGCTTACGCATTTTAGTAGATTACAATATGTCCTGGCATGACCACGTTCTTAACATCGCAAAATCAGCCTTTTAAAAGCTTGGTGCGCTATTTCGCAACAAAAAAAACTCTATACACCGCCGCAGCTGCTCTTGCTCCACAAAGCGCAAAAAAGACCATGCATGCTTAGAATATTGCTCACACATCTAGAATGCCGCACGTAAGCACACCCTAAAGTTGCTGGATTCCATTCACAAGCGAGCTCTGCGTCTCGTCGGCGAGCCGGAGTTGACCCGGTATCTGGATAGTCTGGAACACCGCAGACATGTGGTCGAGATATCCCTGTTATACAGATATATTCACGGCAGATGTTCCCAAGATTTGGCCCACATCATCCCGCCCCCAGCAACGCCTGCCAGACAGTCGCGGCAGACGGCAAAATCTCATCCGGTCGTTATTTGTTATTTAAAATTAATGCTTTTTCTTTTATATCGATTAATGCCTGGTTTTTTACTAAGAAGTCCATTCCTAAGATAACTGGATATGGAGTTTTTGCCAATACGTTGTCTTTAAATGTCTGGCTACCTTGTATTTGTATTGGAGTGTTTATTTCCCCTAATACTGGTATTTTGTGGCTCCCTGCCGTTAGTAAAATGGTATTACTGTTTTTACGTTTAATTTTTGGTGCCCACTTTTCTCGTATTATATTATTTTGTGACCCTGTGTCAATGGTTGTTTTTACTGGTTTATTATTTAAGACAATTGTGATGCTTAATACTCCCGACCTGTCGTTTCTCCCCGTGCTTCAGGTGACTGGTGTTACTTCTGCCACCTGCCCCCATTTGGGTACCCTTGACTCTTGCATGTTGCAGCAAAGTGTATGGGGTTGTTATTGGCATTTCTTTGCCTATTTTGATATGAGTATTATTGTTGTTTATTGTTTTTATTTTGGTTCTGTTGCTGGTATCCGTGGTAGTAGTTTTGTGGTCTTGTATTGGTTGCGAATGGAGGTCTGAATGTGTTTCTTGGTTGGAAGAGTGGTTCTCTGAATGTGGCTTGTTGTTGTCCGAATGGTGGCCTACTTCTGCCATGTTGCTGAAAAATGCCGGTCTATAGGTCTTTTGAGGCTGATAGAATTGTGATCTTTGCGGTCTTGGTTGTATATCCGTATGCTCGACCTTTTTTGGCGCCTTATCAATGGTTCTTGAAATTTCTTTCATCTCCTCCCATGTTCCCGGGGGATAATTTGGCGCATTAGTTAGCCAGTCGTAGTGATATTTGTTCTCCTCTGTTAACCCTTCATTGAATATGTGTGTAAACTCTTCCATATCCAAATGTGTTTTATAGTCGTGGTACAGTACACGAAGTTCGTACATGTAGATTACGACAGTCTCGTTTGGGCTATGTTTCCGCTGTTCTAACCTCTTTTTTAACGTATTCTCATAGGTTCTATCTTCAAACTCTTTTTTGTTAGGGTTCTTTGAAGGGTATTCATAGAACCAAAGATTTGCTGCGCCGTCTAGGAATGTTCTCAGGTATGCTATTTTTAAGCCCTCGTCCCAACCGTTTGCTATAGCTGTCCTTTCGTATCCTCTCAGGAGCTCTATTTTGACAAGGATTAAATGTAGGCGGGCCTATAAATTGCGGTAAGCTTGCTTTCTTTGCCCTCGCCATTGCGTCTACAATTGTGGTGTTTGCCATCTTTCTTTCCGGCTTTCGTTATCTGTACTCTCTTCACTGTCGTTACTTTCCTTTTTGCTCAATTTGCAGTCCTCCTGTTTAATATATATATGCTTGTATACCCAATTGAATAAAAATTTATTGGAAAATTGCCTATATATAATATATAATCGTGGACTGTAATATGACTTACCGAGCTTTAAATTTTTCCTTCCAATTAGATAATCACTTGTGGATTAGGGAAATGGTTTAAGAAAGGAAATGAGGGAGAATGGGAAAATTATCTTATTGCTCACGGATTCTTAAGATATGACTGATGCGATTCACTGCCAGTTGAAATATCCGGGATCCGCTATATTTATGATGAATCTTAACCGACCGACAGATCGAATTCGAAAATTCGGTTTTCTGGTATAATCGCCGAGTTAATATGAATACCGCCGCAAACTTTTGTTAACTAATTCTTCATCCGGTTAAAGTTTACACAGAAACTTAAAAACAGCGATGTTGCCGATATTTAATAAATGAAATCCTGGCTTTAGGAAATTGCCAAAACATACCCCCACCCTGAAAAAACGCTTTTCAGTTCCGACTTGAACATAAATCAATACAAAGGCACAAAGGAGAAGTACCATCATTAAACAAAACACCATATTGCTTGCATTAATAACGATAACTCTCAATTTGACAATTTAAACTAAATTGAGAGAAAAAAAAATAAGATAAAAATAAAAACCGAATAAATAAATTCTGAAAAAACCCAACTTTAACTAAAAATATCTATAATTAATTACTATTGTAATCCGTAATTCCAATACTATTGGGTAGGCAAAACACAGATCTGTACCACGGGCCTAGAAAATATACCTTTAGCAGTTTTAACAGATATATTTCTAACATAACCGTCCTTACCCGGAAAGACCTCCGTAATAATACCCAACGGCCAATGAAGGGGTGGACAATTATCCTCCTTTAGAACTACAACGGTATCTACTCTCAAATTAGATCCAGATTTCCACCATTTTTCCCTTACTTGCAAACTTGTTAAATACTCCAATCTCCAGCGCTTCCAAAAATCTTGAACCATTCGATCTATCAACTGGAACCTATCCAATCTATTAATCGGAATTTTTGATAAATCTTCAACAGGCAAAGAACCCAAAGGCACGGTATTCAAAAAATGAGCAGGCGTCAAAGCTTCTGGTGCCGAGGGATCGGAGGATAACCGGCATAAAGGACGAGAGTTTAACAAACCTTCAATCTGCGTTAAAAGTGTTGTGAACTCCTCGTAAGTTAACAATTGTTCCCCTAAAACTCGATAGAGATGATTCTTTACTGCTTTGACATTGCTTTCCCACAAGCCGCCCATATGCGGGGCCGCTGCCGTATTAAACTTCCATTCGATATTATTCTCTGCTAACTCAAATTAAAATTTTTGTTGATAATCTTCCGAATTAACAAATTCATTTATTTCTCGCAAGACAGACTTTGCTTCTACGAAATTCGTACCTCGATCCGAATACATAACTCTACATGGACCTCTTCGTGATAAAAATCGTTTAAAGGCCTGTAAGAAAGATGGAGTCGACAAAGAACTTACTAACTGCAAATGAATGGCTTTGACACTCATACAAATAAATATACAAGCATATGCCTTATGAACCTGTGCACCTCTTCTTCTCGCCAGAGTTATCCGAAAAGGTCCGAAATAATCGACTCCCGTATGTAAGAAAGCCTTTTGTGCCTCTACTCTCGATACAGGTAAATCAGCCATAAGAGGAGGGACATTGGTTGGCTTCAACCTAAAACATCTATTACACTTAAAAACTCTATTTCGAATTAAATTTCTTCCGCCCAGTATCCAATATTTTTGTCTAAGAATTGCTTCCAATAAATATGCACCCGTGTGCAAATTAATCTTATGATGAAAATCTACTAATCTTTCCACGAACATCTCTTTAGAGGGTAGAATAGGAGGATGTTTCTGTTGAAAATATAAATTGGAATTTTCTAGACGGCCCTCCACCCTAAGGCGTCCATCTTGAATAAACGGCCTAAGCTTGCCTAATTTGGGAGAACTACACTCTTTTCCCATTTTTAATTTTTGAATATCTTCACTAAATGATTTTATTTGAACCAACTTAACCAAATATAATTCGGCTTTTGACATATCCCCTGCTGAGATAAATTTACCAGCTGGTAATAATTTTATAAATCGTAAAACCCAAACAGTTACCCTTAAAATTTTTGACCAAGAAGAACATCTTTCTATCATTTCCAACAAGGGATGGATTACAACCGCATCAGTGACGAGAAAAATGTCCTTATTTGATGACTTCAACCCTGTGACCGAATTTAATTTTAATTTCACCGGCCAGTCATTTTCTGAAGATTTTAGCCAGCTAGGACCAGACTCCCACAAATAATGCGTAATCAACTGCCTCGGTGTTAAACCCCTCGAAAGACAATCCGCCGGATTTTCTATTCCTTCGATGTGCCGCCACGTCACGACGGGTATATTTTCTTTAATTTTATTAACTCTATTAGCCACAAATATTTCCTTTAAATCCGATGTATGTAACCAATGTAAAACCGTGGAGGAATCCGAAAAGGCTACAACTTTAGATATTACAATTCGCCTCGAATAAGTTTCTACCACATGCTTAAGTATTTTTGAGAGCAATAAAGCTGCACATAATTCCAATCTAGGTATACTTACTAATTTAACGGGAGCTACCTTGGATTTTGCACATACCAAAGAAACCTTTGCGTCCCCACTAGGTATTAGCGTACGCGCATAAATTACTCCTCCATAACCGATTTGACTAGCATCTGAAAATCCCACTAACATTATCGGCATTTCTCTCTTTGCAAAAATATATCTGGGAACTTTAAATTCATTTAAATCGCTCCATTCTTTGCGTAATTTAGCCCAAATTTTCTGGATATCTCGGGGAGCTTCCACATCCCATCCTAAATTTCGCCTCCACAATTCTTTAACTAACAATTTCAAAAAAGTACAAAGGGAGCTACTAATCCTATTGGGTCATAACAACGAGCTACTGCCGAAAGAATATTTCGTTTTGTGCATTTCGCTTCTGGAATTGTTAATTTAAAACTCAGTGAATCCGTATCCGAACACCACTGCATGCCCAAAATTTTTGTATCAGTTTTAAATAAGACTTCTTTGGATAGTCGCTTGTCAACCGGAATTTTTTCTAACAATTGCGCAGAATTTGTCGAAAATTTCGCTAATTCAAACCCACCCGAAATGAATAATTTTAAAGACTCATCATATAACTGGTCCGCTTCCTCCTCCGATGGAATACTACAAACCAAATCATCCATATATAAATCCCTAGCCACGTACTCTGCCGCAACTGGATAATTTTTAAATTCTTCCTTAATTAATTGTTTAACTGTACGTAAAGCTAAAAATGGTGATGATTTAATACCGAACGCAACAACCGTTATTTCATAAATTTGAATTTTATCCTGTGGATTAAAACGCCATAATAATCTCTGGAAACGCCAATGATCTTTTATCACATTTATCTGCCTATACATCTGACGTATATCACCCGTTAAGGCAACCTCAAATAAACGAAAAATAAAGTAAAAATATCCGTTTGCAATTTCGGTCCATTATAAAGAAGTTCATTTAAAGAAATACCATTATCTGAGGGCGCACTTGCGTCTAAAACTATACGCACGGGAGTACTAGTACTTTCTCGCTTAATGATCGGATGATGCGCAATATAGTAAGCCTCTCCCATTCTAGAATCTTCAGTTAATAAACGCATATGACCCTGTATAAGAAAATCTTTCATTGCTTTATTATATTCCAGCCTCAAAGTATGATCACCTGATAGTCTCCTTTCTAAAGAAAATTATCGGCTTTCGGCCACTAGTTTCGAATTACCTAGATTCTTTGGAGACATTTTGAAGGGCAATGCCACTGTAAAACGACCGGACAAATCGCGTTCCACTGTATCAGCATAAATCTGGTCACATTTTAGATCATCCTCACTAATCAAGGAACACTCTGGTACCTGCTCTAGTTCCCAAAACTTCTGCACCAATTCTTCCAATGTTAAATCTTCCGACCGTGTAAAAAAACTTAAAGACTCTGAACACATTGTAGGTACTTGACCCATTACAACAAACCCAAAAGATGTTTGCACCGCCACTGGAGATCCGCTTGTCCCGTAAACCTTATTACTGCCGAATACCAACGGAAATAGTTCAGCCCCAATTATACCGTCTACTTGCCCTGGCTCATCAAACTTCTCATTGGCTAAAGGAATGTTCCTAAAATCTGGGAAACTGCTGGTGTCAATTTGCACTTTGGGGAGCTTTTCCGTAATTTGATCTACAACTAATGAACGAATCACAAATCTTTTGCTTCTATCATGCCTTGAACCAATATTCAACTCCGTAAAACCGCGAACTAACTGCATATTATGACCTAAACCTCTTATTGAAGAATGCATTTTGTTGCTCTTTAAACCCAATCTTTTACAACAATTAACCGTAAGCAAATTAATCTGACTGCCGCTATCCAAAATAAACCGCGCTGTTCCATTCGCCACTATGCCATTTAGTACTTTTATCACCGCCGTAGACAATAAAACTGTTTTTATCCCTATATTATCTTTATCACTTAAATTTAAAATTGAACAAAAGGATTCTCCTTGTCCCTGCGTGTCGCTTTGCTCGATTGCTCCATCTGACTCTTTCCTATTTCTTGCCGCCTCTAATCTGCCTAAATGCAGCAAAAAATGATCCCTTTTTGAACACTCTGTACAAGTCCTTTCCGACGGACAATTTCGAACCCCGTGTCGATCCGATAGACAATTAAAACACCAATTGTTATCTCGCGCCATTTCGTAGCGCTTCCCTGGAGATATTTCTTTAAATTTTGGGCACCAAGCTACAAAATGACCTTGTTTTTTACAAAATGTGCAAGTTCTGATATTTGGTTTATTATCAAATTTGTTCTCTCTCGTTATCAATACGTTTCCTTGTCTGTCGCCTTTATTGTGACTATTTACGATAGGTGTGTTTAATTGCAAAATTTTAGTTTGTTCCGAAACAAAATCTCTCAGTTCCTTATAAGTGGGCATCTTTGTACCTCTTTTCAACGCATCAAACGCTTTAACCGTCTCGCTATCTAATTTAGAACGAGCCAGGAAAAACATAAAAAAATCCGCTACATCCGGTAAATTCAAATTTTTAATAGCCGAAACCGCCGAATCAAATTTTTCTAAAAATATATTTAAACCTTTAGCTGATTCCCCGCGTAAAGGTCTAAACTCCAAAATTTGTTCGAAATAACTGTTTGCCAAAAATCGTTTATCCTGATATCTTTCTAAAAGCGTATTCCAAATTATATCATAGTTATCTCCGGTAGGTGCAATCCCTGAACAAATAGACAGCGCAGAGCCCTTTAAACGCCCAACCAAATAATATACTTTATCTGAATTGTTTAAATTTGGATTTTCATGAATTAAGCTCTTATACACTTCATAGAAAGTTTCCCACTGCCGAATTTCTCCCGAAAATTTCGGTAACTCAATCTTGGGCAACGAAGGTAGCCCTCGATTACCATCCCCTGAGCTACTACTTTGACTTCCTACCGAAGCACCCTGCGAAACTGCCGACTCATTTAATTTAGCTGCCACTGCCTCGATGTGGCCGCAAACTTCGTTTATTGTATTAATTAGTTGATATTCCGGAGCATAATCCTCGTTAATCTCAAAAGAAACCTCTTGAATCTGATCAATAACTTTAAATAAATCACTTCTAGTTTTATCGACCATTCTATATAAACTCATGAATTTTATTTTATTAGCCTGATTTGAGATATTTTTTGATAAATTCAACAAAGTCTGTAAAGTACTATAAAGAGCTTCTTTTTTTGCTGTTAGCATTGCAAATTGTCTCTCTGCTTTCGTACCACCCATTATGACAAACAAGCAAGCTTTATAGTGCCTTGTCCAACAATAAGCAAATCTCTGCTAAATTTAAATATGTTCAAGTTTCCCAATTAATATCCAAAAACCGTGGATAATAAGAAATGAGTAATAACGATATATGTCCAAATTCCGGTGAAGCAACTGTTAACCGTTTTTTTTTTTTTAAATTAAAATCTTTTACAAATTACCATCAGACTATTTTATAGTAAAACAAAGCATTATTAACTGAAACCGAAATATATATTTAAACACGGCAACCTCGCCTTTCGCTCATGAAGAATTAATCCGTGAACAACGACAAAAAACAAACTTGCTATACTGGCTTCAGTATCGTCTGTCGCGAAAAAACTGAGCAATCCAAAAAAATTATCAAGAAACGCAAGTATCCGAGCGCGAACTGGACCAAAAAATAATGTTTAATATATATATGCTTGTATACCCAATTGAATAAAAATTTATTGGAAAATTGCCTATATATAATATATAATCGTGGACTGTAATATGACTTACCGAGCTTTAAATTTTTCCTTCCAATTAGATAATCACTTGTGGATTAGGGAAATGGTTTAAGAAAGGAAATGAGGGAGAATGGGAAAATTATCTTATTGCTCACGGATTCTTAAGATATGACTGATGCGATTCACTGCCAGTTGAAATATCCGGGATCCGCTATATTTATGATGAATCTTAACCCACCGACAGATCGAATTCGAAAATTCGGTCTTCTGGTATAATCGCCGAATTAATATGAATACCGCCGCAAACTTTTGTTAACTAATTCTTCATCCGGTTAAAGTTTACACAGAACCTTAAAAACAGCGATGTTGCCGATATTTAATAAATGAAATCCTGGCTTTAGGAAATTGCCAAAACACCTCCTCTTGGCTGATTTTTGTGCTATTTGAAATTCCTACCGTAGATAGCCTTAAATCTATTAAGGTAGAATCTGGATTTTTGTGATTGTTTCCAAGTTTGGTAGGGGTGATGTCGGCGGAGTCCTCTGCAGACTTAGCTGGAATATTGATCTTTCTTCTATCGGTGTATTATCACTGGGTATCCTGTTTCGTAGTGGGTATGGGTTTTTAGCCATTTGTTATTTTGCCTTACTGAGACATATTGTTTCCTGAGATAGCTATTTTTTCTTTCCTATTCCATATACTTATATATATTTATCTTTTCTAGATATGAACGTATATCCTTATACCTTCGCCAAAAATTAGCAGGTTTTAAAAACGTAGCTAACAACTTTTTCGTTTGTTTCAGGTATGAACCTAGACCCCTAGATGGCGCCTATGTCTTCCGCGACGTAGATGGCTTGAGTTCACCAGCTTGCAGCTTTGAACGACTGCTGGCAGAGGACGATGTGTATACAGCAATGGACGTAGCTTGAACGCGCGTAATTTAACAATTGCCTTATATTGTAAATAAAATGTTTTGAATTATGTTAGTTTTATTGACCAATAATAAGATTTAACCGCGCGAAATAATACTGGCGCGTGTTTTGAATTTTTTAATTGTAATTTAATTGTTTTATCTCTCTTTGCAATTTAACACCTCCACCACGTGTCACGAGTATCATAGGGTTTCTTTAAAGAATAACTTCTCAGAGAAGAGCCGCGTCGCGATTAGTACAATGACGGGGTCTCAATGCTTCCTTTAATCTACCACTGGATGTTCTACTCGCGAGGACACGCTTTGTTTAGCGTGTCGGGGGGTAACTGAGGTAGACCGGGACCGCGTTACGTGGGGTAAGAAGAGATGATAAAGTAAGCACGTTTAGTTTATAACAATAACAATGTATTAACGATAAAACTTTAACAATAATTATTGGTCAAAAAAAAATGAGATTCTATTATACCCGATTACTACGGTGCGCATGTTTTCTCGATTTGAGGTACTATTTATAGGTCTTTGTTTACCATAAATAAGTACGTAAGCACGTTGCTAAGATCGCAAAAGTGCAATTGAAAAGAAAGAGATGGAACAAATGGACGAAAAATGATGGTTCGGATAAAAATGTAAACAATTGGGTCTTTTTGTGAAAAAAATGCCTTATTTTATCAGCCCAAGTTAAATTACAATATTTTGCGGTAATAAAAACCATTTCTAAAAATCTTTGACCTGATTTTTTACTATCATCCTGTGTCAGATGTTCTAAACCTGGCTAAAAATTTGAATTATAATCGACGGTTTTTGAGATAATTAGGAAAAACTAAAAATATGCATTTTCAACTTTTCTTTGTAGCTAACCAAACACGAGTGCAGTTTTGGGACTAATACATTACTAAGACAGTTTTTAAAAAACAATCTTCAGTTGGTTAATTAGAATTAGTTTCTGCTTCTTTGAGTTAACGAACCCAAACAAAAAAATACTATCCAGGTTAGTCTAGATTACTTTTAGTTACTGTGGGTTAGTTAACGCGCTTATTTGGTTAACGCCCGAACAAAGATTTCAGCTTCTCATATAATTCTCTAAAACCTTTCCCTAATAACCGACTTTGGATTTCTTACAATAACAAAGATACCAATACTGGAAATAGTAATACCAAAGAACAGTTGTCTATCCCGCTATGGTAACATTTTTCATGTATACCATAAACAATATCATTACACGCGATTATCAGAAATATTATTTCATTTTCTCGCTCCCTATTCACTAATGTGGTTATTGTTTATTTTGCCACGTCAAGTGTAACTGTGCATCGCCGGAAGCAGCTGCTTTGCGTTACAAATGCCGTTTGCACGGACCTTCCGCAATTTGAAAACTACCATCATCGATAAGAGGGGTATAATATTGGCCCTTGGCCTCCAGTGAATCAATCTGTCCCGTGTCGTGAAATAATTATTGGGGGTTATCGGTACAGATATATATTTTCATATATTCATAACGCACGATATTTGGCATCATTAAGCGAGCGGACTGGTAGCACAAAAACGGGGGATGGGATTGAATGTAGCTGGTGGTCAATTAAAAGAGGACGTGGGCATTTGTTATAAGAATGGTCAAGATTAATCGCTGAAATATTATTTTTCACTTTTCATAGCGACCGCAGCTATCTGATTAGAAGTTTTCTCCATAAGTCAAAGTTTGCATAAGCCAATTTAACCCATAAAATACAAGTTTATAGCCAACCTAAGCAACAAAGATCCGATTATATGCAACCAAAAACCTTAAGAATATGCGCATATTTATGCACATTTTTTTAATTTATGCAGGATATAAGCAAAAATACATAAATATGCAATGGATATGCAGTAGTAAAAAACCAAAATTTTGATTTTCTAAGTTAATTTTTCACTAAATTAGAGGAGTGAGTATTGATAAAAAATAATAAATAAATCACAAATGCAATTTTCCTATATCAATTTTTATCAAACTTATATTAATACAAAGAAAACGATCTCTCTGCATCTACTGAAGTTATAGGATAAAATGTTAATTATGGAACTAAGGCAGGTTCAATAGCCAAATTATTTAGAATTTGCCCTGACATTATTTTTAGGATCTACCGCAATACCTATTTTTTCTCTATTAAACTTTCTAATTTTGCCACTACTGTATTTCCTACCTAACCTCCTATTTGTTGGCAACTTTGTACATTTGTTTTTATTATATTCATCGCCTCTGCTAGAAATACATTGTTACACTTAATACATATTCACTTTTTTTATAACAGTGGCACACATATTAAAGGGAGATCCTAATGTCACTCGACGAGCAGTGTGTGTGCGAAGATGTTGATTGACACGGCTCTTGAATAGTTGTAAAATGTAATTTCGGGGAAACAGATGTCCTGGGAGTGAGTTCCACAGTGATGCAGTGCGCCAGACAAAGGAGTTCTTGTGAAGCGATGTTCTAGGTGGTTCCAGTTGTACGACGAACTGGTGCGCTTTTGCCGTCTGTCGCGACTGCCTGGCAGGCGTTCCTGGGGGCGGGATGATGAGACAAAACTTGGGAACATCTGCCGTGAAAATATCTGTAAAACAGGGATATCTCGGCTACATGTCTGCGGTGTTCCAGACTATCTAGATCCCGGGTCAACTCCGGCTCGCCAACGGAACGCAGAGCTCGCTTGTGAATGGAATCCAGCAGCTTTAGGGTGTGCTTACGTCCGGCATTCTAGATGTGTAAGCAATATTCTAAGCACGGTCTTATATGCGCTTTGTAGAGCAAGAGCAGCTGCTGCGGTGTATACGGTTTTTTGTTGCGAAATAGCGCACCAAGCTTCTGAGAGGCTGATTTTGCGATGTTAACAAAGTGGTCATGCTAGGACAATATTGTTCCCGTGGGTTCTTAACAGAATTACAACTTTACTATTTTCAACTAATACTCTCTTTATTCACTACAACTGTTTACAATTTAACTCACTAAACTAGTCTTATAACTTTACCACTAATATCTATTCAACACTCAATGATTAACTGAACTAACTATCTGACTTAGGTCTGCTTATATATAATCTCAAATCTATCACGAATATTCGGGAAGTATGCAGAGCCCACTCTATATGATCTCGACGAGGCCATCGAGATAATTCCAGCTATCCCGAAACTTCGCGGCGGGCCGGTCGATGATTCATACAAACAGAGAAGCGAGGGGGGCGGGGCGGCTAGTTCTATAGGGTAGCACAAAAACGTTCGGATGGTTGTTAGTCGTGACATTGCCTCCCTCTTAAACCTGATCGTCCCGATCAGATACTGCATGTCCGTGGTATGCTTTCAGTCTGTCGAGGTGAACAACTTTCAGTTTGCTTCTGGGACTACGCTGAATTCTATACACAACGTCATTAATTCTTTTGATGACTGTATAGGGTCCTTCCCATACTGGCGTTATCTTGGGAGATCTTCCTTTATTCCTTTGCGGATTATATAACCAGACTTTATCGTTCATCCGAAATCCCATAGAATTAGCTTTGAGATCATATCGTGTCTTCATTCGGTCACTAGCTTTCTCCGTGTTTTCTCTGGCTAATTCATGGATGTATACTAACTTTTCCTTAAGGGAGTCCGCGTAGTCTTGAATTTCCATATCCTGGTTGTCTGGCGTTCCGAATAATAGGTCGCAGGGTAAGCGGAGTTCTCTTCCAAATAAAACCATGGCTGGTGTTAGTCCTGTCGTGTCATGGACTGCTGATCGATAGGCCATTAAAAATAGTGATATGTGTTGGTCCCAATCTTTCTGATGTTCATCTACGACCTTTGACAAATGTTCTTCAATGGTCTTGTTAAACCTTTCAACCATGCCGTCTGATTGTGGATGTAAGGCGGTAGTCCGTGTTTTATGGATGTTGAGTAAATCACAGACTTTCTGGAAAACCTTGGATTCGAAGTTGCGTCCTTGATCTGAGTGCAGCTCTAACGGAACACCAAATTTGCTGAATAGGTTATTCACAAGGACCTCTGCTGTGGTAACAGCTTCTTGATTGGGGATTGCAAAGACTTCAGGCCATTTACTGAAGTAGTCAATTGCCACTAAAATGTACTTGTTACCATTATTTGTTTCTGGAAAAGGGCCAGCTACGTTAATGGCGATACGTTCAAACGGTAGGCCCACATTATACTGTTTCATTTTGCCCCTAGATCTTGTTTTGGGTCCTTGGCTTGCGGCACAGGTTGAGCACTGCCGACACCACGATTTCACATCCTGGCAGTAGTTGACCCAGTAAAATCTGTCGCGAATCTTGTCAATCGTTTTGTTCACTCCGAGATGAGCACCAGACTTTCCATTATGAACTTCTTCCAGAACTTCCGATATCTTCCTCCTTGGTACCACTAACTGTGTCTTCACTACTTTTCCATCGGCGCTTTCCCAGGCTCGTTTAAGAAGTCCATTTTCCACCACCAGGGAGTCCCACTGAGCCCACAGAGTTTTAAAAGCAAGTCCTTTAGTTGATATCTCACTCCAGCTTGGTCTTGGTTGATGTTCTTCTTTGGCTCTTAGCAATAGTGCTATTTCACTATCTTCAAGCTGATCCTTTTTAAGTTGCTCGGTGGTCCACTGCTGATCAACCTCAAATTTCGTTTGCCTAATCCGAGTAATTCCTTCTCGTTGATCTACTCTTTCGCAATGCTTACAATTATCCGCGCATGGTCTTCTGGATAAAGCATCTGCATTATTATGCAATCTCCCTGCTCTGTGCTTAACCTTAAAATTATATTGTTGTAACTTTTCAAGCCACCTGGCTACCTGTCCTTCAGGTTGTTTCATATCCAAAAGCCATTTAAGTGCTGCATGATCAGTCCTTATCAGAAATTCTTGCCCATATAGATATCGATGGAAATGCTCAACAGACCGTACTATTGTCAAAAGCTCTTTTCGGGTTACACAGTAGTTACGTTCAGGTTTCGAAAGTGTTCGACTGTAGTATTCGATAACTCGCTCTTCCCCTGCTTGTACTTGCGATAAAACTGCTCCGATGCCGGTGTTACTTGCATCTGTGTCCAATACAAATTTACCCTTTTGTTCCGGATATCCCAATATTGGACTAGAACATAGAGCCGCTTTTAATTTCCTGAACGCAGAATCGCAGTTATGATCCCAGTTATAATTAGCTCGTTCTTCAGTGAGCTTATGTAGAGGTGCCGCTATATTTGCAAATCCTTCAACAAATCTTCTATAGTAAGTACATAGTCCAAGGAAGCTCCGCAGTTCATGTTTGTCGCGAGGACGAGGCCAGTCCTTGATTGCTGTAATCTTCAGTTGGTCGGTTTGGATTCCTTCTGATGATACAACATGCCCGAGAAATTCAACTTTTTGTTGAAAAAGAAAACATTTCTTTGGATTCAGTAAGAGCTGAGCATTCTTGATTCTAGTAAAAACTTCATGCAAGTTTTGTAGGTGCTCTTCGAAAGTTTTTCCCATTACCATTATATCATAAAGATAGACCAGGCATGTCTTCCAAGTGAGGCCTCGTAGAACAACCTCCATAAGACGCTCAAAAGTAGCGGGGGCATTGCATAATCCGAAGGGCATAACTTAAAACTGATATAAACCACTTCCGGTAGAAAAAGCAGTATTTTCCTTATCTTGTTCGTCGATGCCTACTTGCCAGTAGCCGCTCTTTAAATCGAGTGTTGAGAACCAATGAGAACCTGCTAGTGTCGTCAACGTGTCATCAATCCTGGGAAGTGGATAGCTGTCTTTCTTGGTGACGTCATTGAGCTTTCTATAGTCCACGCAGAATCTGGTAGTCCCATCTTTTTTGGCGACTAAGACAACAGGAGACGATCATGGGCTCGATGATTCCTCAATAATTCCATCGTCAAGCATCTTGTTGACTAATGTGGTAACCTCTTGCTGCTTCGTCACTGGTAGCCTCCGAGGATGCTGTCGTATGGGGGGAGCACTTCCAGTGTCGATTTTATGTTTTATGATGTTCGTTCTTCCAGTATTGCCATTTTTCCTTTCAAAGGCTGTGCTCTGCTCTTTGATAAATTGTGTAGCTCTCTTCAGTTCTTCGGAAGACAGATGTTGCCACGACTTATGGAAATGTTCTAGGACTTCCTTAGGTGATGTTGAGGGTGTTACTTCTGACTGCGTTTCGCAACTGGTTACCCATTGCACCGGCTCGCAAGTGGCTGTCACATCTCCTTTATTGATTTTGATGGAATTTGATGAAATATTTGCTATCCTTATCGGTATTTCGCCGTCGGTTTTGACTAGTGCTTTGCCTACGAGGTGTTTGCAAGGCAAATTGTGGTGTTGGATAAGTCCGATGCAGCCTGCAAAATCTTTCTTCAATTTCCCAAAAATTATCTGCTCGGTATTTCCGCTTATTCTGACAGTACATGCCGCCACTACTTTAGTCGGTGTGCCATCGTCTGTTTTGTTAAGGATGAACTCTTCGGTGCCAAACTTCAGAAGATTAAGCTTGTTGTCAAAAGAGAATCCATGTTGACCGATGAGATACATCCCCAAAATAAATTCGTCTTCGATGTCGGCGACTAACACTGTGTGGTGTAATTTAATTCGTCCCAGTTGAAGTTCAATATCCATTTCCCCAAGTACTTCAGCTGTCTCACCGGTAACTGTACGTAAAACTACATTCTTTGATATGGGTAGAACTTCTACTCTATTTACTCTGTTGGAACTTATCAAAGATACTGCCGCACACAGTGTCAACAGTAATTGTTATGGCTCTTCCGTTGATCTTTCCTGTAATTGTTAGACTGTCGGCGGCTTTTCCTAGGCTTTTTATGGAGACGATCCTGGGGGCTTTATCTTCTTTAGCCAACACCCGCCCCGCAATGTTGACTAATTGAAGTTTTCCTGATTTGACTTGGGGGCCCTAGCGTCTCTGGATGGAGATCTAGACCGTAGTTGTACTCGGCAGTCTCTTTTGAAATGTCCAGTCCTGCCACATCTATAGCACTGATTTGATGTATTTCGGTTACGTAGCCTATCTTCCATTGGCTCCCGGAATCTCGCCGTGGCCTGAAGAACTTCCGTTAATTTCTTCAAAATTTCACCCATCTCATTTAATTCACAGCTGTTTGTCGCCTTTTCCTTTTCTTCCTGGATGGATACGGCCCTGATTTTTGGCTTGGAGATGTTACACGCTGCCTCGATTTCTAGGGCTCGACCCAAAGCTTCACTGCTGTTAACAAATTTGGCTAGGCGTAGCATTTTCTGAGTTTCTGGATCTCTGATACCATCCACGAAATATTGGGCAGCAAGTTCCTCTTGAAATTCCTCTGTCGCTCCCGGGTAGGCCAATTGAATGAGACGTCTAATGTCTGCCTCAAATTCTTGCAGGTTTTCACCAGGCTTCTGATGCCGTGACTTTACTTGTGCCTGATACAGTTGTCTTCGGTGTTGGTCTCCAAATCGTCTCTCCAGGACAGCTACAAGTATGTCATATTTCCCTTCTTGGCTGATGGGAATGGTCTGCAGTAATTCCAGGGCAGATCCACGAAGCGCTACCACTAGTGATGTAGCCATTTCTTCATTATTCCAACCATTGGCAACAGCAGCGGCTTCAAATTGTCTTTTGTACATTGTCCAGGATGTTTGACCGTCGTACGTTGGAAGTTTGATGTTTTGTCCTGAGGTGAATGCCCTCTCGGTGTGTGCTTGATGTTTTAGTCTGGTAAATTCTGCTTGTAGATTCTTCACTTCTTTCTGTACGTCTCCTACTTCTTTTTGTACATTTCCAACTTCTTTTTGTACATTTACAACTTCTTTTTGAATATTGTTTACTTCTTTTTCAAATTTCTCATTTTGTCCGTGCAATATTTTCTGTAATTTTCCTTGCTCGCCTACAATGACATCCAGCATCCATTTCTGAAGCTGGTCCTGCTCTGCTTGCCTTTTCTCTTCCTGGTCTTGTAAAATTTTCTGAAGCCGGTCCTGTTCTGCTTGTCTTTTCTCTTCCTGGTCTTGCAAAATTTTCTGAAGCCGGTCCTGTTCAGCTTGCCTTTTATCTTCTTGATCTTGTAAAATTTTCTGAAGCCGGTCCTGTTCTGCTTGCCTTTTATCTTCCTGATCTTGAAAAATTTTCTGAAGCCGGTCCTGTTCTATCTGCTTTTTACGTTCTTCCTCTTCCCGATCCGCTCGCCTCTCAGCATTTAAATTATCCATAAAATCGGCCAACATTTTATTTATTTGCTCCATTTCCGCCGTTTGTTGCCTTGTATTGACCATAGAATGTTATAAAATTTTACCAGAATCCACCAATCAAACGGCGTCTTTGACGTACTTGTACTTCTTTCCTCGAAAAATACTTCGCAAGTCCGGTCCCTTCACAATCCAAGTTCTGACACCAAATGTTACGTTTTTCCCGTGGGTTCTTAACAGAATTACAACTTTGCTATTTTCAACTAATACTTTCTTTATTCCCTACAACTGTATACAATTTAACTCACTAAACTAGTCTTATAACTTTACCACTAATATCTATTCAACACTCATTGATTAACTGAACTAACTATCCGACTTAGGTCTGCTTATATATAATCTCAAATCTATCACGAATATTCGGGAAGTATTCCGAGGCCACTCTGTATGATCTCGACGAGGCCATCGAGATAATTCCAGCTATCCCGAAACTTTGCGGCGGGCCGGCTAGTTCTATAGGGTAGCACAAAAACGTTCGGATGGTTGTTAGTCATGACAATATTGTTGTTGACCGAGACATCCAGTAGTTCGATTGACAGGGATAAAGGAATGGTCGATCCTGCCATAATGATATCAGGGCCCGCCGCGCCGTATTGGCTTTCTTGGTAAACGTGGCTGCTTGGGTTTTTGCTGCATTACACTGGACCAAATTCCTGTCGCCCCAGGTTCGAACCTTCTCCAGATCTTGATTAATTCTTGTAATCTGCTCCTGTCTTGATGAAGCCGTTTCTAAATTTGTTAATATATTGCAATTTAATATCTCCAAAAACACATAAGTTATAAGACACAACTACAAAAACAATGCAAAGAAAAAATAGATTACCAAAAAAATATTACAAGCAATAAACAAAAAAAAAACGACATGTACAAAAAAATCTTGGAGAATCCAAAAAATGCACAGTTGAAAAATAAGTACAAAGTTTTTAAAAACCAAATAGTGAAAACAATAAAAAATGCCAAACACGATTATGCACAGAGCTTAATTTCAAAAAATCAAAACAAGTCACAGGCATTGTGGAATTGTGTCAATAAAATATGTAACAAGCCTAACCAGGTAACTCATATTGATAAAGTCGAACTTTCCAACTCCAGAATCATTACAAACAGATTTGATATCAGAACAAGAAATCAAAAAAATAATAAGTTCTCTTAAGTTAAAAAAAATCTCCTGGACCAGATGGAGTTCGCTCGGAAACACTTAAGAAATTGTACATGAGGTATCGCCTATTTTAGCTTATTTAATTAATTTAAGTTATAGAATAGGCGACTTTCCGGAAACTTTAAAGCTAGGAGAAGTTAAACCCTTATTTAAAAATGAATCAAAAACAGAAATGGGTAATTACAGCCCAATTTCTTTAATTTCTAATATATCGAAAATTTTTGAAAAAATTATTAAACAACGAATAGTAATATTTTTGGAGAGACAACAAATTTTATCTTTAAAACAATACGGTTTTAGAACCTCAAAATCAAAAATTTATTTAAAATTTAGATCAAAAACAACCATTTCTGTGTGTCTTTGTGGACTTGACAAAAGCTTTCGACACAGATTGTCATCAAAAAACTAGTTTACAAACTTGACCAAATTGGCATTAGGGGAAGTGTTCTAAATTTGTGTAAAAGTTATCTAAACGGCAGACGCCAATACGTTAAAATTGATGGAGTGAGTACTAGTGAGTAGTGAGCATGAAGCTGTTACTTGTGGCGTACCGCAGGGGACAGTTTTGAGCTTTTTACTATTTACATAGACAATCTTTTGATACAAAATGGACAGGGCAAAATAGTGAGTTTTGCAGACGATACAACCAATTTCTGTTCGGGAATAATTGGAATAAGGTAAAAAAATAAGGCTGAAAACGACTTGTAGTTTATAATTAAGTGGTTTCAAGGCAATAGGCTGACCTTGAGCCAGTCGAAAACGAGGTTTTTAACATTTTCTTCGTACGCAAACAATTTTCAATTTCTGAATATAGGAGAGAATGTAATTATCTCAAGAATCGACTCAATCAAATACTTGGGAATCATGATTGATGAACACTTGAGGTAGGACGCGATATTTAATAACACGTTTTTCGCACCTTAAATGTTACCTAAAAGCAAGTGAAATGAAGACCTTGTATTACGCACTGGTTCAATCTCAGCTTAACTATGGGATTGTGGTTGGGGTGGAGCTATTTGAAGAACCTAGAAGTAATCCAAAAATGGATTTTAAGAGTTATTTTAAACAAAAACAAAACTTATCCTAGTGATATGTCCTGGAAGATGAGGTGGTTAGGGTTGAGTCATCGCGGGGATGTCCTCAGGGGGCGGTTCTGTCCCCCCTCCTGTGGTGCCTAGTGGTGGACGAGATCCTACGTATCCTGAGAGTAAAGCATGGGGTCTATGCACAGGCCTATGCAGACGACGTCGTGATTATGGCACAAGGTACCGAGGTGGGAATATTGCAGAGGCTTCTGGAGGAAGCACTGACAAGGTTCTCACAGTGGTGTAGGGATAACGAACTCAGAGCGAATCCCAGCAAGGTAGAGAAGGTCATCTTTACCAGAAAAAGGAAGTTGGAGGTCTCTCCCAATATCGCGTTGGAAGGGACCCCTCTTGTGGCGAAGAAATGCGTCAAGTATCTGGGTGTCTGGTTGGACTCCAAACTGACCTTTCAGGAACACATTCGGCTCAAGACCGCGGCGGCGCTCAGTGCCCTGTGGGCTTGCCGTAGGGCGCTGGGAGGGACCTGGGGACTTGGGCCGAAAACTATGCTATGGATATACAGGACGATGATCGCTCCGATGCTCATGCACGGATCGGTTGTTTGGTGGCCAGGATCCATGAAAATGGCGTCCAGACTAGTGCTGGACAAATTACAGCGACTTGCATGCCTCTGCATCACCGGGGCTATGAGGACGACACCCACAAGGGCCCTGGAGGTGCTGGTGGGGTTGCCCCCGTTGACGGACCGGGTGAGGCACGAGGCAGCCAGGGCGGCCATGAGATTGGCTGACGTGGGGATGTGGAGGGACAATGGCTCCTGCTGGGGCCATTGTGGTCTATGGCGAGGCCTGTCTGGGGACCTAGCCATGCTGTGTATGCCAGATGACGCGATGGTTCCTGAGATAGGCTTCCTCGAGGGGTTAAACTTCCTCTTCCCTACAAAGGAGGACTGGACGGAGGGAAGGATGGGAACCTGGGATGGGCTAGTCCGGTTCACAGACGGGTCCAGAATGGGAACACTGTCCGGAGCAGGTGCGTACTGTGAGGATCTGGGGCGGGAATTATACGCCTCACTTGGCGAGCACACTACGGTTTTCCAAGCGGAAATTTTTGCGATCATGATGGCGGTCTGGGAGTCGTTAAGGCTCAATGTCGGTGGCAGGAGGATTTTCTTCTGCTCTGACAGCAAGGCCGCACTCATGGCGCTGAAGTCGGTCCGTACGCGCTCTCTGTTGGTAAGGGAGTGTAGAAGCTGGCTGATTGAACTTGCAAAGCGAAAAAAGGTTACGCTGGTCTGGGTACCGGGACACTCGGGTGTACCGGGAAATGAGACAGCCGACGCCTTAGCCACAGAAGGCTCCGCACGCGGATACTTGGGGCCTGACCCCTGTGTGGGGATCGCCCAGTGTGTCCGCGAAGGAGCTTTGGAGACCTGGATGGAGAGTCGGGCGGAGGAGGTATGGCGGACGGCTCCGGGGATGAGACAGACGAGGCTCATGATACATGGGCCTGCGAAGAGTCTCGCCAAGGGGCTGTTGTGTGTACCTAGGAAGGAGTGCAGGGCCCTGGTAGGATTCTACACCGGGCACTGTAGGCTTAGACGGTACCTGACCCTGCTGAGAATTGCAGAGGAGGCGGAGTGTAGATGGTGCATGGAGGACGACGAGACTCCATACCATCTACTTACGGAATGCCCCGCCTTTGCGTGGGCAAGATTCAGAATCTTTGGCGTGACGTCGATCGAGCCAGATTCAGTGCGTCGTGTTAGTCTGAAGGAGATGCGGGCTTTCTTAAGGAGGACCGGCATCCTGGAGGTTCTCTAATGCGGGCTGGGGGCACAACGGGTCCAACTGGTGGCCTAAGTGCAAGGCCCGCTAGGAGCCACCCCTTCCATACTGATACTGATACTGATACTAGTGATATTTTGTTTAACGAAGCACTTGTCAAGCAGTGACTTCTCAAAAAAACTCGGCCGCCCTGGCGATGGCGTGCGCCTCGCTTTATTTGTACTAATTATGTTTTTGTAAAGGTTTCTATGTGCTTTTTATACGTTTCAATTTCGGAAGTACGAAAAATATCGTATATACCTTGCGACTGAAGTAGTAGTCTTAATCCCTCAGGTAAATTATACTTTACTTTCGGGATTAAAAGTACTGCTTCAGTCCCGCGGTATATAAAATACTATTTCTCCCGCTTATTGTTGTCTCTTCTTTATTTCTCTCTGGCATCGTGTTGCTCGTATGAAGACTGCAATGGAATGGGGGAACTGCTTATTTACAGATCAATGCAGACACGTATTATATCACTCAGATAGTCATATTTCAACGTGGCGTGAACGGGGAATGAGATATCAGATATGGCTCCCACGGTTCCATTTGGAGGTGACTTATAACAGTATGGGGTGGATTTTCTTTACAGTTACGCACCGAGCTGGTCATTTTGATTCGATCTGCTATGAATCCCTAACGGTATCACCACTTAATTATTTAACCCATTATAATTCCATATTCTCGAGAATATGGTACTGATTTCATTCTTGTAGACGATAATACCCCGCCTCGCTGAGCAAGAATTATAAATTTAGCACTAGAACGTCATGGTATCTGTCGGATGGAGTGGCCTCCGCAGTCCCCAGTCTGCAGTCCTATTGAGCACGTATGGAGCTATCTACAACTGCAACTTCATGCCCGAGACTGCCAGCCATAATAGTCTAAGAGCTAGTGAACCATCCGAGTAACCCGTTTCCCACAAAGCTAGAAAATTTTTAAATTATGTTTTATCATCGGTCAATTATGAAAATACGAGTCTGGCAGGCATCTCGCGGTTGCGTCATCATCCCTTAAATTTTTGAAAATGTCAAAAAAAAAATTTTTTTTAATCTTCTCCCACAAGGCTACAATTTTAATACGTTGTAATTTACATAAGTTTAAGTGTAAAAAAAAATTGACAACCTATTTTGAGGGTTGCAAGTAAGTGCCAGACGATAGCGAAGTTGTCATCGGGATAGTAAATCATAACCTGCTCCCACAAGGCTGAAATTTTAAGGGCATATTCTATTAATAATTTAAAAAGTACATGTAAACAGCCAAACTATTTTGACGGTTGCAAGTGTCTGCCAGACGAGTATATAATAGTCATGACGCTCGATGGGAGTGCGAGCGTATCAGACTTGTTCGAGTTCCAATGTCAGAAAGAGAGAATACATCTATTGTGTATAGGCATTCCAACAGTAATTTAAAGGAAAAAGTGAGTGCTCATGAGATGGCGAGACGTATCTATATGAGCGAGTCAGATGAAGGAACCGGTAAGACCAGCTGGTCATTTAAAACGCAGTCAAACATCGGCACAGCTTATCCACTACCAGCTAGTCCTCTCTACCGAAATCGGAAAGTTGGAATGTCCACAGTCGAGTGCGCATCGGTATTTTTAATAGACGGTTAATTTTAAAATTAATTTTCGCTTCAAAATCCTCGATAAATTCCTCCGAAGCCACGGCTATCGCCCTAAAAAAGTGCGAAATTTCGGATTTTAATACAATTTAGCCATTTAAAATCGTTTTTAGACGATAAAAAGTTTATTTTAAGTTAAACGAACTGTCAAAAGTATTAATCAGATGCCCAGACGTTTAAAACAATATTGAGTCATGGCCTTCTCCTAAAATTTGCACGGCACTTTCCCAAATCAAAGGATGCCGCCGCAAGATGACTAGCTGGTAGTGAATAAGCTGTGGCAACGTCTATTACATTATTTATCGGCGTGGCACAAAGCTATTCAAAAATTATAATAATATTATTAAAAAACAATTTATTACTTATTAATTTTTACTACTAGTGTTAATTATGGAAGCAGTGAATATAATTTGTGTCATATGCAGACTTGATATTTGCCAAAAAAACAACAAAATGCATTGTCATAATTATGTAGTTAAAAATAATTCAGTTGTTTCGATTTTTAATGATAACTTGTCTTGCATAAATCACGAAGAGGCAGACACAAAAATTATACAACACATTTGACAAATCAATGAAGACAATCTGAATATCTTAATTAAATCATCAGATACTGATATTTTAGTTATAATGCTTGGAAATATGGACAATTGCACATTTTTTTGGAATAATTTCATGCACTGACCGGTTGTGACTACAATCATTTTTCAAAAAAGGGAAAAAACGGCCTTTTTCAATTCTTAAGAAAAATTTAGAATATCAAAAAGCTCAAAAAACTTAGGAGTGCTTATATAACATGGCGCAGCTGTGAAATTTTTCCAGTTATTGAAAAATTTGTCTGTGAAATTTATGGCACCAAAGGAGTTGCTGTTAACGAAATAAGATATAATAAATTTATGATCACTTATAAACCAAAAAAAAAAATGAACCATTTAATAAAAAATATTTAAATTACGATTCATCGAATTTACCACCGTGTCAGTCCGAATTACATGAGCATTTTCTACGCGCACAATATATAACGAGTATATGGAGTAATGCCAATCTTAAAGTACAACGTTAAAAACCAGAGAATAATGGATGGATTATTGATGATGATAAATATATATACAACCGGTATGAGGATAACACTGCTCTTTTACAATCAGATCAATCTAATAACATTGAGTCAGGTAAATAATTTTTGTGTTTTATTTGTACGCATAGTGTTTGTATGTTAAAAAAAATTTCCCTCATTCCATTTTATTAATAAAATTTTTGATTTCCTTTCCAGAAAACGATGAAACGATAGATAATTATCATTTTGGTTCGGAAGATGAAGACTAATAGTTGCCATAATAATGTACAAAGACCTATGGAAACTAATAAGTTTTAATAATAAATAATTGTTAACATAAATAAACATTTATACTTAACATATAACTCTGTTTTTCTTTAATTTCAGTAATCCTTCATGGTATCTTCGTAACATAATACAGCATATTCTCTTTTTCTGACATTGGAACTCGAACAAATCTGTTGCGCTCGCACTCCCATCGAGCGTCTTGACTATTATATACTCGTCTGGCAGACACTTGCAACCGTCAAAATAGGTTGGCTGCTTACATGCACTTTTTAAATTATTGATAGAATATGCCCTTAAAATTTCAGCCTTGTGGGAGCAGGTTTTGAATTACTATCCCGATGACAGCTTTGCTATCGTCTGGCACTTACTGGCAACCCTCAAAATAGGTTGTCAATTTTTTTTTACACGTAAACTTATGTAAATTACAACGTATTAAAATTGTAGCCTTGTGGGAGAAGATAAAAAAAAATTTTTTTTTGACATTTTAAAAAATTTAAGGGATGATGACGCAACCGCGAGATGCCTGCCAGACTCGTATTTTCATAATTGACCGATAATAAATCATAAGTTGAAAAATTTCTAGCTTTGTGGGAAACGGGTTACTCGGATGGTTCACTAGCTCTCCTACTATAAACTTTAGAGGAGCTTGTTGATGCTCTAAGAGAAGAATAACAAGATATGGATCAAGAGCATATTCGATCATTATTTTTGAGTAGTATACCAAAGTTAGTACAGGCAGTTCGTAGAGCAAAATGAGGACCTACCAAACTGTCAAGTAATAATTGGGTAGTTGTAGTGATTGACAATGTACATCATGTTTTATTATTGTACGAAAATGTTTGATGTTATAGCAGCCTTGTTTACTTTATTCAAGCTCTTTCATTACTTATTGGGATTTAATTTACTATTATATTTTTTGAAAACTAATGACGCGGTAATTTGTTTTCAGAATAATTTAAATTATCCACTTCAAAAGACGTGGGATGTTCTCTAGCGTAATGTGGCGGTGCACAATCGTGTATAACCATATTTCGTTAGTTGGTACAGCAATTTAACGTCTTTTTTTAAACTTCTGTCAATATTTATGACAATAATTACGAGTCTGTCGGTTAACAGATAACCTCAAGAAATAGAAGAACGGGATAATACAAACCCAGATACAGCAGCCATAGGATGACATTTTGCCAGATGCTGATGACGCTACTTACCAAGAAGTAATCATGAATCAGCATCGGAGTTATCATATGATTCAGATACAGATAATATTGGGAATATAGCTCAGCCTAAAACAAATTACTTTTGTGGGAAAAAAGGTTCAAGTGGTCGAAAAATACAACGAGACGTAACGTGCACAGTCCATCCCACAACATCATTCGACTTTGTGTGCCAAAGGAGAGTTCCGTTAAGAAATTTTACTCACTCCGTGCGAATCATTTCAACAACATATTAGTTTGAAGCATTCGAATTACTTTAGTTTCCAAGAATGCACATTCATTGAACTAAAGTAACCACTTTGAAGGGTAGTATACAATTTTAAGTCCAATCATGAGAGCATTCCTCTGCTTTTGCTACAAATAATCGAAAAGCACGTAAGAAAATTGTTGCGCGTAAAACCCTTTTAAATGTGTTAGCGAGATATTATGAATAATATGATACCTACCCTTACGGATGCGGCCAGCGCAACATGTGTGCTCCGACTTGCTCATCGGCGTGGGAGTGGGTCAATAACTTACTCTTGACCATGGCGCCACCAGTTTGAAATATCCAAATTCGCAGACCCAAACAGGAAGATTCTCGGTCTTAAGAATCCATAAGGGCGATCCAAAATCGACGATTATCCGCTACGCAAGGGCGATTTAAAGTCTAGACGACTACTAATTGCAGTTGACTGGTTGAGAAATTCCAGAGCAAAATAAAAGACGGTCACGTTCGTGCAGGTTTAAATTGATTGGCGTTCGTTAGGTTTGACAGTAACGTGTCGTCATATTACTTCCAATAATCAAAATAATATAAAAATACAACAGGTAAAAGAGCTCAATTGGAAACAAATAATAATCTATATGCTCATAATTGTAAGGACAGTAACTTGAATTAAAATTGCGTTATAATAAAAGTGACTTAGATAAGAGTGATCGAACAATTATTAGCTACGCTTTAGCTATAACGGAAGTAACAATACAACACCGAATGATTACGAAAGATCAAACCAAGTTCAACAATTAGTCAATAATCACAATATACCTAAGGCATCTATCGTCTCATCATACTAGTAATTAAACGTTATCGGTCTAATAGTAGCTACTAACTTGTGCGCGTTTACCATGGTAGATGACTCGCAGTTGTACATGAATAAGCCTTACTGATTCAGATTATAAAATACCGTTATGTAAAATTATTTAAACTGAATAGTAAATAAATCAGAACGGCAATGTTGATCATTTAACACAATATAAATCAAATTGTAAGATTAAAGAAATATAACACATAAAACATAAGCATTAATAGATCCACACTAGTAGATGCAGCAGTTAATTAGATTCGCATAGGTAAGCTGTGCTTACACCGAAACAGTACCGAGTATAGCTATATCAGTACCACGCAGAAAACTAAAACACGCGATATGATACAACGCCGGCAAAACTCTAAAACACGCAATTTAATATACGCTGAAAAATATCAATAACACGCTGAAAATACACGCGTGAAAATATCAGTAACACGCCACTAACATTATGCCGAAAAGATCACAAATATAACCTAAACTTATCTTAACTGGTCTTCGCCGATATCACCTACGGCCTTCTGCACGCGGACTTCAGCTATGCACCTTGGGACCATAAACTCTTAGTGGTATTTGAGGTAATGTCCATACCTCTATGGCTACAGTCGGTACCAATAAAACACAACCAACTGTATTGACTCCAAGCAAAGCTCGCTCCAAACAACAATAGCTTGCTCTAGATTCGCAACTCCAAGCAAAACAGCTCCAGCCAAAAATAATAGCTCCTGGTTAAACTGGCTTCCAACAAAAATGACTCCCCGAAAAAAAACTGGCTCCCGTACAAAAAAAACCCTAACTACGTAGGGTTTTTCGATGGTAATGACCATCCAATCCAGTCAAATAATTTCTCTACAGTAACCTAGTAACTACGCCACTCTCTATCACCCGAAAAAGTAAACTCCCCTTCAGGGTGAATTAAAAATTCTTAAACTTTTAGCAGACATATATACGCACTACCTCCTAAGAAGGTTTGCCGAGGAAAGAGGACGATATCAAGCCAAAAACGACTAACTAGCTCGTGAAATTCGATGTTAAAAAGCTAGAAAAAAAACTCGAACCATAAGCCCGTTCCACACTGTCCTGTAATCATACGCAAACTACAGCAGCCGATGTCGCCAAATTTACTAACATCTACAATAGTCAAGTAGTAATAGTAGTAGTAGTAAGGGTGGGGGTGCCGAAGCCCGGCAAGTAGGCCTATAAGTCCCTTTTCACCATCCCCTGTCCGCCCTCCCCTACCTGGCTACTTCCAACACCCGGCCCGCACTGAAACGGCCCGTCACCTTGATAAACGTGAGGACGTCCTCCCAGTCCAGATCCTTTAGATCTTCCCGAGCAAGTGTTGGTGCTCCCAGTATCTTCCTCCTTAGGCGACTCCACCTATCACAAATTCCTATATAGTGGTATGAGGACTCCGCCCCTGTCCCGCAGTTCGGGCAGAGTAGGCTGTCCCTCACGCCGATAAGGTGCAGATGTCTGTTTAGGCTTCCATGCCCAGTCAGAATACCTACCAAGTTCCTGATGTCCTCTCGGCTCTTTTTTAGCAGTCGCCTTGCAGTCCGTCAGGATTTAGAATCATTTCCTTGGCTTGTCTGCATCCTTCTTTTCCTCTCCAATTGTGCTTTGTCTTGTTCCAGGCCCAGTTATTTAGTTCCTGAGAGATTCGCCTTTTACTTAAGCCCAGACCAGGTTCTGGACCGACGAGGTGGCTCATGAAGCCTTGTCTTGCCAATTCATCGGCCCGTTCGTTGCCCTCGATGCCACTGTGCCCTGGAACCCATCTGAGTCTTACTTCCTTGCGCACAGCCAATCTGTCTAGGGCGTCTCTACATTCCTGAACTAGCTTACAGCTTACCCTGGATCTTTGGATCGCCCTGAGAGCGGCTTGACTGTCCGAGTAAATATATATACTCTCTACACCTTCTGTTACCTCCGCCTTGGTTGCTACTTCCAAAATAGCAAACACCTCCGCCTGGAAGACAGTGGCATATCTCCCCAGCGAAGTGCTTTCTCCTGATTTAGTGTTGTCTAGGTATACACCGACCGGCTCCGGATGACTGTGTATTAGCCATCCATGAGCCGTCAGTGTACCATGCGTGTACGCCGCTCGGCGTACGTACCTGGCCTGACAGCCACTCTTCCCTTGATGGAAATTCCACTTGGAAATTCCTTCTCAGTCTTAATCTGCCATCCGGAATATTGCCTTTGGTCGCAATGATGGGTAGATCCCTACTCATTTTGGCGGCAATAGTCGTATGGCCTTTCCCTGTGTAGTCCGTTCGCCATAGGCCACTGTCGATCATCCTTTTGTGAGCCGCCATTGCCTCTCTCTCAATCCAGATCAGGAGGTCCGGCAGCCCCAGGATGATGTTCGGTGCTGCACCGGGAGTTGTTCTCAATGCTCCGCTAATACCCAAACAAGCCAGCCTTTGCAGTCTGGTCAGTTTCTGGGCATTAGTGGCTCTGGCCACCGCTGGCCACCAGACCACGGATCCGTAGGAAATCCTCGGTCTTATCACAGCAGTGTACGGCCACTGGAGGATGTAAGGTTTTAAACCCCACTTCCTACCTACCGTTCTCCTTAGTTGCCACATAATCGCGGTTGTCTTATTCACCACCTGTTCAACGTGTGCCTTCCACATCAATTTACTGTCTAAAATAACTCCCAAATATTTGACTTGTTGACTTAGGCTCAGTCTCGTCTGGTAGAATATGGGATGTATAAAACCTATATATGCAATGAAACGTCTCTAAGGCCGTATGATATTATGTATTGCTGGTAAAACAAAGTAAGCCAACGATAAATTCATCATTAACAAGGACCAAACAACCACAAACCAAATCATTCCAAACGGCGGTCATTTAAAACTTCTAACATCCAATCTTTTCAACGCATTCAATCAAATTGAAACTAAACGTAGCTTTAGTTCCAGACAAGTTTTTACCTTGCTGAAAACCATATATTTAATAACATATCTTGACTGAGTATTTTTAACGCGAAAGCGAAAAACAGTTGTTTACTATCAAAACTGACGATAGCACATCAATTAATTATGAATTTTCCTGTTGGCTTGAATCGTAAATACGTCAAAATCACAGGGCGACCACTTTGCCAATTAAACATCTGGCAACGTTCCAAGAATAACCTTTTCATTAAACATTTCAATAATACACTCGTCCGTAGGCAGCCAACAATACTTTTAAGGTATATTTACGCCGAAATAGGAAATTAGTCGCAATGTATTAAGGGTAGAATCATTGACTTTATTTGACTTTTATCTGTTACATATTCGTGTTAAATTGTTATGTAACAAAATAGATACGAGTTTTGCTGTTACCGAGATTCTGGAATTGTCCAGGAAGATTTCACAGAAGAGTATTGGAGCTAAGGTATCGGTAGATGAAATGCTTATTGCTTTCATAGACACATGTAAGTTTAAAAAGTATGTGCTCACCAAACAAGCAAAATATCGCTTGAAAGTTCAGTGCTTGGCAGATGCAAGGACCACTTATTATCCATTATATACTGGAATAGATTCTGATAGAAAAACTCTTTCATAAGAATATAGGAAGTATATAATTCCTACCCAAGCGACCGTGCACAGCGATCTTCAACACGAATCGCAACGTGACTAAACATATAATAGCTATTTGTCCGCTAAAAGAAATAGGTCTTACAACGATTGGAACTCTAAGAAAAAACAAAGTAGAGATCCCAAAAGAATTTCTTTCACAGAAAAAAGAGATATTGGTTCTATTGCTATTTGGGTTTATAAATTAATGCACTATGGTTAGCTACGTAACAAAAAAAAAGCAAGGCAAATATTTTCTATTCATCAATGCATCATAGTGATGACACTAATAGAGAAACTGGCAAACCTGTAAATATAAATGACCAGAATAATATAAAAGACGGTGTTGATTCTGTCGACCAAAACTATGTATCAACAATTCGAGTCGCAGAGCTAACCGTTGGCCCATGTCTATCTTTCATCGAATATTAAATATGAGTATTTTGAATAAATACATACTTTATCAGCCTAAAAAAATGCCAAAAATCTTTCTAGGCTTAATTTTTTTAAACGGTTTAGTCAGTACCTGTTACCCGAAATCAGGGTTGCCAACTAGGTATTTTTGGCCCGGAGTCTCCGGGTTAGCCGAGGTTTCTCGGGGCTCCGGGTAGAGGATAACCTTATTCGGGGGATAAATAAGTAACCCGGGAGGTCAGTTCTTTTAACTATTTTAAAGACTTTTGGGTAAAAACTGACGTACAACGTTTAGCCTTTTTCCGATTTCCGAATCAGGGGTTCAGCCGAGTTGGCAACCCTGCCCGGAATATTATATACTTTTGTTGTCCACCCTTCCAGTTTTTCTGCCGGGTGTCGCCAACCGAGAAAAAAACTGGCATGGCCGTACCTGTACGTATGCCAGATTTGAGCGGAAAAACACTGGTGAATTTCATAAGATATAAAAGTTTGTAATATCTTAGTAGAAAATCGTCAGACATTTTAGTTTAGTGTTAACCCTACGCAAAAGGGCAAAATCCCACCAATTTACCCATATTATTTGCTATATTTATAGATGTCTTACCTCTTATAATAACTTTCTTTGGTTCGTCCTTCTGCGAAGTCCTCCTATGCCCGTTAAAATATTCCGTGTTTGAATTTCTATCTGTCCTCACTAATTCACTAAGAAAATTGATATAACCTATCGCTAACTTTAACGTATCAACTTTTGAGAGTCTTTTTTCATAGGGTAAGGTCGGTATGTGCGCCCTAAGTCCTTCGAAGGCATCGTTGATAGACTGCATTCGTTTTCGTTCCCTAAGATTTGCAGCTTGGCGTTGCTGAACTTGTTGCTGTGGGCATTTATTTTTCCTTCTGTGTCGGTGGACGCGTCTGAAATAAACAAAATATATTAAATTATTATAATTAGTTTGGATAGAGAGAATAAAATATTTATAAGTCTTATGGTTTTTAGCAAAGCAACTGCACCGAAGTGGATAATAAAAAACACGAGATACAAGAAAATCAACGGCATGGCAACCACCACTACAGAATATGAAAGTGCATCCTTTCAAGGAGCAGAAAGTAAACCATGGCCTTATTTATATATAGTCAAAGGCATGCCACTGCTGAAAGTGTAAAATACTATAATATTATGAAGACGCCAGGTTTTAAATATAGGTGGTCGCTATAAAAAAACAATTTTTAAACCATTTATGACCACAAAAGAGGGGGTGGTAATTCGATTTTTAATTAACCACTTTAATTAGCAAACTGTATGAAGATAGGTTGGTCGGATTTTATTCATAGGGTGTGAATTTAAACATGTATTTTAAGTATTAGGCACTTTAATAATACAGGATTTAATTTGCATTAAATATGATCAATAAATAAGATGTTTTTGGACTACTTTCATGCATTTATCCTTTCACACATAAAACTAAATACTTTACATTAGGTTAACTATGAATAAATATCTAATTTCTAACCAAACTTCTTGATTTTTTTGAATTTAACATGAAACTCCTTTCTTTACTGAATTTAATCAAACTTTCTTTGATTTTTAAAATTGAATTGACTGCTTTCACACTAAATAACTTGCTACCGTGCTTCAACAGGAGAGACGCTACCGCGTTTTTACCTTGACAAAATGCGTAAAACGCCCAAAGGAGTACCTTATCAAAGCTTGAAAAGGGGGAAGAGAGTGCAGGAGATATAGTATCTGTGCAACGAAACGATAAAATAACTAAATATCTTGGCTTCAAACAGGGCATCGACAGAGGCTGATGCTCTTGGCGCCAAACCCAAGCAGCGCGGCGACAACAGGCCGATGCTTTAACGTTGAATACTTCTCCGACTCCAACCTTCAACTTTTTTTTTCTACCGGCAGGCGACAAGGAGAATAGAGCGGGCAATTACGCGGACGATCTCATTAACGAATTTGCGAGGGTAGAAAAATAATTCTTTCTTTATTTGATATATGTTGTTTACATAATATTGACGGAGACGAATATATATTAAATTTAAACTTCAATGCCCACAACACCAACTGGCTCACATATCACAACAAGACCGACATCGAAGGTAGAGAAGCTGAAGCATTTACCATCAGCTGCGGGCTTACTCAACTTGTAGACAAACCAACTCGAATCACAGAGAGGGGCGAATTCGCCGCCCTCCTAGATCTTTTTTTAATTACCAATCCTGACCAGTACACAATTACAGTTGGTCCGCCATTGGGTACTTCCGACCACAAACTTATTAAACCGGTTTGTGAATTGCCACTTCTACAGAAGGATCCACCATTGCCTCGCAAAATCTGGCATTACTGTTTCAGATTCGATCTTGGTCGAGTTTCTAAACAAACAGAGAATGCTCATAAGCACTATAATTTACCATAGGGGCTAGTTCTAAAGTGATTTTGTAAATAAAACAAAAACCGTTAGCATTATATGAATATTTTAATAAGTTATTTTACCTGAAAACAACTTAAAGCTCATAAATAAACAAAATATAAACAATAAATCATTGTTTGTAGTCAGTGCTACGATATGGACAATATCAGTCGATGCTAGGTATCACCTTGTAAAATATTACAAGAATAATACTCTTAAAAACTAAAGCATTGCATAAACAATTGTAATGCTAACCAAGTATATGATTATAAAAGCTATCTTGCAGCTAAGTACAGTTAAATGTATGTTTAAAGTTCCTGCGGAACTGCTACGTATGAGCTCGATTAGCTGAGATAACTTTGAGATGAAATACAGTAATATATAAGCAAGGATAAATATTACCTTAATGTCCACCTATAAGCTACTATGTACACTATATTCACCAATTGACGAACAACGTTCAATCGTTCGGCAGTTTATCTTTCGGTACATGGGAAAGTCACTTAAAAACACATACTAAGTCTCATATACAATGTACTTCAATTTCTTGCAAATAAGAATGACTCAAATGTCAAATGGTAGTGGATTGAGATGGTATGCAGTTATATGCATAATGGCATGACAGGATGCTTTTGTGAAATGCGCTTTTTATACACGCAAAAATGGATACTAAAAGCGTTATGCAGGTCGCATAGGTAAGCTGAAATCCGTATAGGGAAAATACCATTTGTGAGAATCTTTATATTATAATAAAGCATAGAGATAAATGAACCCCCATGGGCGATTGCCATGGGGACGCTTAATACCTCGCTCGGTACAACGTCTTAGTTGTGAGAGAGTAATTGTAAACGTGCGAGTTTACTTACTTGGGGTTCGAGACAAGACTCGATTGTGAGATTCTTTATATTAGGATAAAGCATAGAGAGAAATGAACCCCCATGGGCGGATTGCCATGGGGACGCTAGTACAGCGCTCGGTACAGCGTCTTACTTATGAGAGAGTAATTGTAAACGTGTGAGTTTACTTACTTGTGGTTCGAGACAAGACTCGAATTGTGAGAGAGTAATTGTAAACGTCTGAGTTTACTTACATGCGGTTCGAGACAACACTCGATTCAAATGAACCCCCATGGTCGATTGCCATGGGGACGCTTAATACCTCGCTCGGTACAGCGTCTTAGTTGTGAGAGAGATGGCTGGGTGCCAATAAATACCTTTACTTGTAGACTTGGGACTGTCTGGCATGGCCGATGGCCAATTGGCCATACCAGCTCCTTAGCGCGGCTTGCTTGTTTGAGGGTCAAGATACTACTGAATTCTAGAACGTGAGAAGGCGTCATCTTCTCGTAGTTTGGCGTGTTAACTTACCCCCAACTACTGTCATATTACGTCAGTAAAGGGCAAATAACGTAAATATAGAGAAATTGTGTAAAAACTTAGCATGACCGGTTGTCTAACTTAATATTATGAATTTTAACACAAACCCGGTAGAAATCCGCCGCCTAGTTTTTATAAAATTCGATTATTAAAGATCGGAATTTTAGAGACCACTAGAATTATAGCTGGGAATTTTAGGTTGTGTGAAGTAGCTATCCTGTAGGATAGCGCTGTGATTGATCTGGTTAGTTTAGAGGCCGTTCGGCTTTTAGCTATCTAGAATAGCTGATGCAGTGGAAAAACGTTGTAACTAGAGATGGCGCTACGAGTCTCGCCCAGGTTTTTAAGATTTCTTTGGAATGCGAGCACAGTGGCGTGGAATGTTAAAATAATACAAATTAAATCGTTAGATTTGAAAAAGTGTTCAAATGGTTTTTGAACAATTACAATTAGGCAAATTGGGACGATCTAAGCGAGTTCTACCTAGATTTTCCTTGGCTCGACATCTGCTTTGGCATTAACGACCCGTCAGTCTGCTGCGAAGATATTACGCATGTAATCTCCTCAGGAATGGAAGCATACATCCCAAATTACATCAAGTTACCGTCAAAAGGAGAGCCCTGGTTTGACAGAAGATGCGAAAGGTATTGTTACGACTAGCAACCAACCGAATGATTTTGTGCTACCCTATAGAGCCGCCTTGCCGCTTCTCTGTCTGTATGAGTCATCGCCGGCCGGCCGCGAAGATTCAGGAACGCTGGAATTATCTCGATGGCCTGGTCGAGAGTCATATAGAGTAGCCTCGGAATACTTCCCGAATATTCGTGATCGATTTGAGATTATATATAAGGAGCAGCCCTAGGGCGGATAGTCAGTAGTCAGTTAAACATTGAGTGTTGAATTGTAAAGAGCAATTAGTTGTAAAGTTATAAGAGTAGCTTAGTGTGTTCAATTGTATACAGTGCTAGAGAATAAAGAGACTATTAGTTTGAAATATAAAATGTTTTCAGAACATACGGAAAAACGTAACATTTGGTGTCAGAAGTCGGATTGTGAAGAGACGGGACTTGGCATGTGTTCTTCGAGGAGAGAAGAGGGTAAATTACATTAACGAGGCCGTTTTAACCGGTGGATTCTGAGAACATTTTATAACATTCTATGGTCAATACAAGGCAACAAACGGCAGAAATGGACCAAATAAATAAAATGTTGGCCGATTTCATGGAAAATCTAAATGCTGAAAGGCGAGCGGATCGGGAAGAGGATGAACGTAGAAGGCAAGCAGAACAGGACCGGCTCCAGAAAATTTTACAAGACCAAGAAGATAAAAGACAAAAAGAACAGGACCAGCTTCAGAAAATTTTGAACGGGCAAAATGAGAAATTTGGAAAAGAAGTAGGAAATGTACAAAAAAAGTTGGAAACGTACAGAAAGAAGTGAAGGATTTTCAAGCAGAAGTTACCAGACTAAAAAATCAAGGACTCACCGAGAGGGTATTCGCCACAGGACGACATATCAGACCTCCAACGTATGACGGTCAAACATCCTGGACAATGTACAGAAGACAATTTGAAGCCGCTGCTGTTGCCAACGGTTGGAATAACGAAGAAATGGCTACGTCACTAGTGGTAGCGCTTCGTGGATCTGCCCTGGAACTACTACAGACCATTCCCATCAGCAGCTGTCCTGGAGAGACGATTTGGCGACCAACATAGAAGACAGCTCTATCAGGCACAAGTAAAGTCCCGACATCAGAAACCTGGTGAAAACTTGCAGGAGTTTGAGGCACACGTTAGACGGCTCAATCAATTGGCCTACCCGGGAGCAACAGAAGAATTTCAAGAGGAACTTGCTGCCCAATATTTCGTGGATGGTCTAAGGGATCCAGAAACTCAGAAGATACTGCGTCTAGCCAAATTTGACAACAGCAGTGAAGCTTTGGGTAGAGCCCTAGAAATCGAGGCGGCCTGTAACATTTCTAAACCCAAAATCAGAGCCGTATCCATCCAAGAAGAAAAACCGGCACATAGCTGTGAATTAACTGAAATGGGCGAAATTTTGAAGAAGTTAACCGAAGTTCTTCAGGCCACGGGGAGATTCCGGGAGGCATATACCCGTGCTAGGCGAAGGTAGCGAGCCGAAGTTAGAAACAGTAACCAGCACCTACGCTAAGAGTAGTGCACAGTAATAGCATCTGTGCTATAAGTTCGATTCAATATAACATATTTTTCTCCAATTGTCACTAAACTTGTGTTCAATAACTCCAATACGGCACTGACTGCCTTAATTTACTGACGCCAACCACTGCAGTAAATCAGTTTCTTTAGTGCATTCTTGAACTAAAAGATATATTTTATTTTAAAATGTAAGTTTCATTAATTTTAATACATACATTTTAATTAACACAGTTACAAACAGAAGTTCAAAATTCTGAATACAAAATAAAGGCCCAAAATGTTTATGACAATGTAAACGAAAACAAGCGTGATCTATAATATTAAACTCACTCATTACTCGGGGAGTAATGGATCGGCAAAACTTGTTTTCGAAATAGGATTATATTTCTTGATAGGAAGGATGATCTGCGCAGGACAGTCAATATTCCTACTTTTTCTCTTAAAAAGAAATTTAATTGTCTTTCATAATATTTTATAACATACATTTAAATAAACGCACTTTTCACCATTTTTCTATATAGCAGTAAAATCACTAATTTTAAAAGACCCTTTATAACGTAGATCAAACTCTTATGCGCAGGACAAATGCAGACGACGCTGCTAAAGCACGCGTAAAATTTAAGCTTTCTATGAATAAAAATCCCGCAGTAGGTAATAAACATTTACTTCGAGCTGTGTTTTGGACGAAAAATAATGAAAAAATTAATATCTCGAAAACCACTAAAGACAGTTATAGGAAAGTATTATGCAAAAAAAATTGTGTGTGCTTAAGACCACACGATAGAAGTGAAAACTTCAACAAGGGAACAAGGGCTCATCGTTTGTCAGAATTTCGATCCGAGCCTTCGTTGCAGACATACGGGCGAAAAACGGTTTTCTCCCAAGATTCTCCTTCCCTCCCGTATGGTCTAAGGTGGCCCCACATGGGGCGCACCTACCATAAAAATTTCAACCCCGTACTTCTTGCCGTTCTCCCGAAATGAATTATTTAACTTTTTCCTTCTCCCCCCTCCCCTGGCCAAACCGTGGGGGGAGGGGGGTTTCTGGGTCCCGTTTTCGTCCAGGATCTTCTTTTTACCCCGGCTACATCCCCTGAAAATTTAAGCCCTCTACCTATACGGAAACGGTTTTTCCCCCAAAATCCCCCCTTAAGTTAGAGCCCCAGTCCCCCCGTATGGTCTAAGGTGGCCGCCATGGGGCGCACATACCATAAAAATTTCGAATTCCCATTCTCCTGAAATTAATTAATTAAGTTTTTTATTTCTCCTCACTCCGCTGGACAAACGGAGGGGGTACGGGGTCCCGTTTTCGTCCAAGATCTTCTTTTTACCCCGCCTGCAACCCCTGAAAATTGCGGCCCTCTACCTATAGGGAACATGCCAGTAGAAGGAGCGTGATGCGTGACGTTACATATCCGAGCGTGACGGCTCGGTCTCATCGAGCCCCCACAAAAAAAATGCAAAACGCGCCTAAAGAAGTTTTCATTTCAATAAAGTCGCGTGTAACACAGTACGCGTGTTAGAAATTTCTATGTACTCATAGTCTACGGTTATTCTGTTTATGTGGTTGCCTACATTAAGTTGTGTTTTTATTGAATATTTAAAGGAAAAGAGAGAGAGGGAGAGAGTCATATACTTTCTCTCTTGCGAGTCAAAAATTTCATAAACCATGTCGTGACGCGAGACGAAAACATAAACTATGTCGTGAAGCGGCCTTGAAAAATCACTCTCATCAAACCAAAGAAGAATTTACTTAATAAGAAAGTAGTGTCGAAGCCAAAAATTCGATAATATCGTATATAGTCTCATTTAAAATATCAGAGATGCTGCTACTACCAAGTTTTCAGAACAATCTTAGCGAAAGTACATCCACACCAAGGTTTTCTTATTGATCTTAACTAAACCAATACGAATTCACAAAAGTGACAGTTAATGGATGGAGCTAGATGAACGACGGAAAACGCATGGCCATCCGCTCGCTTCGGGGGCGCAACCAACTAAAACTAACCCAAGGCATGCTCAAAATCAGTTCTAATCTAGCAGAAAACTGCCTTTATTTCTACATATTTTAAATTTCATAAATTGCATCTAGCTCCACCCATCATCAATTAAGATCCATAAGGGGATTGTGGTGTGGATGTACTTTCGCAAAATCCTATGTTTCATTTTCCTTATACGACCTTATTCCTTATTCTAACATCGACCGTGAATCACCCTGTATAGAATAATGTGGAGTCTCAGGTGAGATAGCGCACTATTTGTATTATATCAATTCCTTATAGTAACCTTACTTTAACATCAGTTTTTTTGTATAATTTTAGTCTTATGACATGGTAACTGATAACTTTAATCGGAAAATTTTCTGGCAATCTTCTTATTCTTTCCATACTGTTTCTTATACATCTACGATCGGTACTGTACAACTATTACTGAATAACCAATCGAACCCACAGTCTCACAGATCAATATTGTCTGCCTCTTTCAGCGTGGATATTGTTCCTTGTACGTTTACGTACATTCCTGGCATAAAGGAACACATTTCTAGCACGGGTGCTTTTAGTTTGATGACGAATTTCCACGAAATATCTATCACGGGTGCTGTTACTGTATAAGTACGGCGAATTTCGTATAGCGCAGGTGTCGTTACTGACATGGAGATCGGGATGACGAATTTGAATGAACTAACTAGCACGGGTGCTGTTACTGTATATGCTTCCAAGAGCCACAAGAACATAGGCCACGTAACCGATATACTTCAAATCAGTGCTATAGATGTGGCAGGACTGGCCATTTCAAACGAGACTGCCGGGTACAACTACGATCTAGATCTCCATCCAGAGACGCTAGGACCTCAAAGTCAAATCAGGAACACTTCAATTATTCAGCATTGCGGGGCGGGTGTTGGCTAAAGAAGATAAAGCCCCCAGAATCGTCTCCATAAAAAGCCTACGAAAAACCGCCGACAGTCTAACTATTAAAGGAAAGATCAACCAAAGCCATTACAATTACTGTTGACACTGATGCGGCGGTATCTTTAGTATGGTCCATCAGAGTAAATAGAGAAGAAGTCCTACCCATATCGAAGAATGTAGTTTTACGTACGGTTACCGGTGAGACAGCTGGAGTACTTGGAGAAATGAATATTGAACTTCAACTGGGACGAATTAAATTACACCACACAGTGTTAGTAGCAGACATAGAAGGCGAATTTATTTTGGGGATGGATCTCATCGGTCAACATGGATTCTCTTTTGACAACAAACTTGACCTTCTGAAGTTTGGCACCGAAGAGTAGTGGCGGCATGCACTGTCAGAATAAGCGGAAATACCGAGCAGATAATTATTGGGAAGTTTGAGAAGGATTTTGGAGGCTGCATCGGACTTACCTCGTAGGCAAGCACTAGTAAAACCGACGGAGAAATACCGATAAGAATAGCAAATATTTCATCAAATTCCATCAAATCAATAAAGGAGATGTGATAGCCACTTGCGCGCCGGTGCAGTGGGTAACCAGTTGTGAAACGCAGTCAGAGGTAACACCCTCTTCCGAAGAACTGAAGAGAGCTACACAATTTATCAAAGAGCAGAGCACAGCCTTTGAAAGGAAAAATGGCAATACTGGAAGAACGAACATCATAAAACATAAAATCGGCACAACATGTGAAATCGTGGTCTCGGCAGTGCTCAACCTGTGCCGCAAGCCAAGGACCCAAAACAAGATCTAGGGGCAAAATGAAACAGTATAATGTCGGCCTACCGTTTGAAAGTATCGCCATTGACGTAGCTGGCCCTTTTCCAGAAACAAATAATGGTAACAAGTACATTTTAGTGGCAATTGACTACTTCAGTAAATGGCCTGAAGTCTTTGAGATCCCCAAGAAGCTGTTACCATAGCAGAGGTCCTGGTGAATAACCTATTCAGCAGATTTGGGGTTCTGTTAGAGCTGCACTCAGATCAAGGACGCAACTTCGAATCCAAGGTTTTCCAGAAAGTCTGTGATTTACTCAACATCCATAAAACACGGACTACCGCCTTACATTCACAATCAGACGGCATGATTGAGAGGTTTAATAAGACCATTGAAGAATATTTGTCAAAGGTCGTAGATGAACATCAGAAGGATTGGGACCAACACATACCACTATTTTTAATGGCCTATAGATCAGCAGTCCATGACACGACAGGGCTAACACCAGCCATGGTTTTATTTGAAAGAGAACTCCGCTTACCCGGCGACCTATTATTCGGAATGCCAGACAACCAGGATATGGAAATCCAAGACTACGCGGACTCCCTTAAGGAAAAGTTACTATACATCCATGAATTAGCCAGAGAAAACACGGAGAAAGCCAGTGACCGAATGAAGACACGATATGATCTCAAAGCCAATTCTATGGGATTTCAGATGAACGATAAAGTCTGGTTATATAATCCGCAAAGGAAGAAAGGAAGATCTCCCAAGCTAACCCCAATATGGGAAGGGCCCTCCCTATATAGTCATCAAAAGAATTAATGACGTAGTGTATAGAATTCAACGTAGCCCCAGAAGCAAACTGAAATTGGTCCACCTCGACAGGCTGAAAACACATCACGGACATGAAGTAGCTGATCGGGACGATCAGGTTTAAGAGGGAGGCAATGTTATGACTAGCAGCCAACCGAATGTTTTTGTGCTACCCTATAGAACGAGCCGCCTTGCCGCTTCTCTGTCTGTATGAGTCATCGCCGGCAGGCCGCGAAGATTCAGGAACGCTGGAATTATCTCGATGGCCTGGTCGAGAGTCATATACAGTGGCCTTGGAATACTTCCCGAATATTCGTGATAGATTTGAGATCATATATAAGGCGCAGACCCAAGGCGAATGCTAGTTAGTAGTGCTGGCAACCGAAGACGGTTTTTCGGATAGTCGGTTAACCGGTTTCGGATTATCCGCGGTTTTTCAAAAAACCGAAACCGGTTAACCGGATACTCGGTTAACCGATTACCCGATTTCTCGTTTAACCGATTAACCGAATAACCGGTTTCTCGGTTATCTAGTTACATGGCACTGGGCCATCGGGTTCTCAAGTAATGGTAAAAAAGATAGAAAGTAAAGTAAAAACTGGGTATTTGGAATCGTAACATACCACATACCTACTGGACGGTGATTAAATTTGGAAATGCTTTTAGAGGGCGATTGAAAAATAATATAATAGAATACCTTTATAATTATTTAAGTTTTAAAAAATTGTAATATTTTTTCTGCTCAGAATCTATATCGATTGTAATTTGTAATAAACAATATTTTTAATTTAATTATTACCTTCGGGTTTATTTCCCGCGGGCAGTATTTTCCTTAGTATCGGCAGGAAAACTGAACTAATGGAAATATGCTTAAGAACAAATTATAAATTATGATGATGACTGTGTATTAACCGATTAACCGGTTATCCGATTTACCGTCTATCCGATTAACCGGTTAACCGGTTATACGGATACCCGGTTTTCACTATTATTCGAATACCCGGTTTTATCCGAAACAGGTTTTTAAGAAAACCGAATAACCGGTTTCAACTTTTCACGGTTTTTGCCAGCACTACTAGTTAGTTAATCATTGAGTGTTAAATTGTAAAGAGATATTAGTTGTAAAGTTATAAGAGTAGTTTAGTGTGTTCAATTGTATACAGTGGTAGAGAATAAAGAGACTATGAGTTTGAAATATTAAAAGTTGTAATTTCGTTCAGAGCCCACGGAAAAACGTAACAGTATTATGAAAACTCATTTTTCTTCAAACGTCAGTAAATCCGTTATTACTCGACTGTGTAGGCGGCCGTGAAGTTTCGTTTTTCCTCCGCCGGAGCTTTACTTTTCACTTTTTCCCCGGCGGAGGTAATAGTGTTGTCATAGCAACATAGATACAATACAAACAGACAACAAAATAAGCGTCAACAACTCAAGATTTATTAAACTACAATTTGTATTTATCACTCAATTTGTGACTGCATTTCTAAAAATCACTAATTTAGTAACAAATTGGTTATTATTTAATCGAACTTACTCAATAACTGCTTATCAATACGGAATTAAAACGCAATTGGAGACGCCATCTTAAAAAAATTATTATTGTTGACAGTGTCCACTGACAGCTTTATGTTACATTATATTCACCGACACCGGTCTAAGCAAGGCCACCTACGACCGTGGTCTAAGCCGCCTTGCGAACCCATTTATCTTTAATAATAATTAGATATTATTACTATTAAAAAGAGATGTTTTTGCATTAATTTGTCGACATTTGAAGAAAAAACAGCATATTTTATTTGGAGGAAAAGTTACTTTTCATGGCTTGCTCTCTATTACCAGCCTCACTCCGTTCGGCCGTTAAACACGAGCGCGCCATGAAAAGTATCACTTTTCCTCCATATAAAATAATATACTATTTCGTACTGTGAACCACAACTACTCAATGGTTTAATCACATTATAAAATACTTGAACTTGAAAAAAGACGACCCATGTCTGATATTTTAACAATATTTAAAATTGTCAATATCCACTCCTGCTCCCCAGGCAGGATTATATTAATGTACCTGCTTGAACACTTAGAAACCATTACATGCTTTGTAGTCATTACTGTAGAACTATTATTAGAACGTACCTTTAGTCAGGATGTTTAGGTCTGTTAACATGTATTGCACTGATAGCAGCTTGGACCTATTTGCAGTAGAGTTGCTAACATTTAAGATACATCTTAAAGGTCCGTTAACCTGGCCCCCCTGCATTGATTTTTTTCTTCAAAACGCTAGCACAGGACCTTGAGATCTAGCACAACCTAGCACAATTTGTTTTAGAGCTAGCACACTCATAGTAATAAGGATATCCTCTAATTTATGCGGGGGGGGGGGGGGGGGGGGGGGCTAGGGTAACGTTTGGGTTTTTTTGAGGGTTGGTAGAGATAATTGTTATGCACAGCAAGCTTAGACCTAGCACAGGCTAGCACAACCATTTTGAGAGCTAGCACACCCCTACAGTTGAATATATAGGGGATGGGGTCAATTTTTGCTGGTCGCCCGGCTCCTCAGCTAATATATTTCCGTCAAATTGGTAGCATAGCAAGCTTAGACCTAGCACTGGCTAGCACAACCATTTTAAGAGCTAGCATACCCCTACAGTTGAAATATAGGAGATTAAATCCATTTTTGCTGGCCGCCCCTCAGCTAATATTTTTCAGTCAAAACAACAAGCTTAGACCTAGCACAACCATTTTGGTTAATGGGAACGTGAGCTGCGTTTTGGACAAATTGGTAATCGAGGGTTTTCGGGATCAAAAACACGGAATCTGAACATTAGGAACCCGTGAAACCTACCGGGCAGGTTCCAGACAAAAAAATTCGGCTGAAATCGATGAAGTCGGTGTAGCAGTTCGGACCAGAGCGATTTAAACGTAAAAATTTTTGGGAACCTACCGGCACCTATTTAGGTACCCAAAAGAGGTCTTGGAGATAATCGGATGAAATTCGGATTGGTGGGTTTTTCCACGACAAATAGGTTCCGCGGTAGGAGGCGGACGAGGTCGAAAAATTATATTCTTGGAACGAGACCCAAAAATTATTAGATCCGTTCACCTGTCCCCCCTCCCCCCGCTTTGATTTTTTTCCCCAAAAACGCTTGCCTAAGGCCTTGAGATCTAGCACAACCTTTCACAATTTGTTAGCTAGCAGAATCATATTAATAAGGAGATCCTCTAATTTATGCGGAGGAGGGGGGGGAGGGGTTGGTTAACGCTAGCACCCCCGCACCTTTATTATTTGCAATACTAGCACAACTAGAAACGATGCTAGCACAACTACATCTTTGAAAATAATAGACCACAAATGCGTGAAGGGGGGGGGGGGCTAGTTAACGTTTGTGTTCTTTTGAGTGTTAGTAAAGGTAATTGTTTTAGAGGTGTGCTTAGGGTAGCACAACAATATAAGTGCTTAGTACCTAGCACACACACCGCCGAAGTTAGCACCTCAATATAAAATAAATTAGGGTGTATGGAAAGCGGGGGGGGGGGGGGGGGGTGCAACTTCACCCCCACCTCCCCCCGGCTACTTAATATTTTTCCGTCAAATTGCTAGCACAGGAAGCTTAGACCTACCATAGGGTAGCACAACTATTTTGAGAGCTCGCACACATCTACAGTTAAATATATAGGAGTTGGAATGAATTTTTGCAGGCAGCCCCTCAGCTAATATCCTTCCGTCAAATTGGTAGCATAGCAAGCTTAGATCTAGCACAGGCTAGCACAATTATTTTGAGAACTAGTACATGTCAAGATGGTTGTTTGGTTAAAGGGATACAGTTACATCATACAACCGTAAAAATAACATTTTTAAAAGCATATACAGGGTGGTAAAAAAATATTTTTAAAAATTTCTAATTTTTTTTTAATTTCCCCGCTATTTAGCGACGGACGAAAAATTGCATGAAAAAACTTTTTATTCCAAATTAGTAGGTGTATCATCGACTTCAATAAATTTTCTCCAAAAATTTCATAATTTTTGAGATATTCGCGAGAAAGTTCGAAAAACGATGTTTTTTGAAGAAAAAAAGCATACTTTTTTTTTAATTACGACGACTCAAGGATAGGTTAAACGCGAGGGGCGGCTCACTGGCCAAAATTTGTACATCGATTTCGGAAATCGCAGGGATTTCGAGAATTTTTAAGGGATTTCTGGATTTCGAAAGGATTTCCGATATGATTTCGGGATTTCGAAAGGATTTCGGATAGGATTTCGAGATTTCGAATGGATTTCCGATGCATTGCGCGATTTCCAAATGATTTCGAAAGGATTTCGCGGGATTTCGAAAGAAAATTTACAGCTATTTCAGGAGTGAGTCGCTTCGCGTAAAAGCAAACAGACAAAGAAAGTACACAATAAACTGCACTTTCTAAGTTGGCCTTCTGATTTATTTTGCAAAAAATCGCATTAATTCGGTTTTTGTTTCTTTTGGCCACCAAAAATAAAAAACAGACATATTTAAAACTTAGTTATTCTTGGGTTATGATTTATAGCGAGGTTTATAGACATATTTAAAATTTATTTATTGTTTTTTTTTTAATCTTTAATTTTTTTTTGCAAAATCTTTTTCTCAAACCATATCAAATAAATAGGTCCAAAAAATATATCCTTTCGTCCTCATCTTTAGGCCAATTGTATGATTTAAGTTAAGCGTTAAAAACTTTACAACACAAGTTGTCTCATTTATCTCAAGCACTCGTCCAATGTACCATGGGTCATAGATAATTGCATAGTAGTGTTCCATTTTACTTTAAACTTTATTTTCTTTTGAAAGATCAAAATGACTTTCTGTAGCATCTGAGAAGCTTTCTTCTTCAAATTCACTTTTAACGGGAATTTCAGTTTCTGTATCTGTTTCACTCTCGGAATTACCCTTGGAATTACCTTTTTGAAAAACTTCTTTCCTATTTTTCTTGAACACAGAACACAAAGGCTTTTCAAGTTTCCCCCCCTATAGTTTTACATCTTAATAATCAGTCATTTGATAGGCGGCCTTTTTTCGTTAATAACCACGTTAAGGTACTTTTTTTACAATAACGTTATCTTTAACAGTTAAATTTAAAAGAGATGAATCAGTTGTAACAGTCTCTGATTTGCATTTTTTACTATGATCATTAATGTTAATGTCCTTAAATATTTGATGTCGCTTTCTATTTCCGGCTCATCTTGAGAATTTAAAAACTGTGTTCAGACATTATATCTGGATCAATACTACAATATAAAATACTAATATCTGGAATGGAGTGGATTGTATGGCATTTTTACTAAATTCTCCAGAAACATGTATATCTAGCTTTTTGGCATCAGCAATTGCATTTTTTTGTTTGTCATCTATGGTACTTCTTAAAACATTTATCCCTGAAATTCTGTTGTATTTGTGCCTAGCTTTTTGTTTTCTTCTCTAGGAAATATAAATTTGGTAATATAGTATGTCGTCTATGGATCAAATTCAGTAAGTCAGTGGTTGCAAAACATGCTTGCCAAGGGACGAGTTCATCGAAAAAGGGTTTCACAGGTTGGCTACTACACAGCCAAGGTAAAAATAATTCTGGACAGTCTCTACATTTTTCAATTAATACCAACAGTGAATGTGCATTTAGTTCGATGCAAACATATGTTTGTAGTGTTATCTAGCTTTTGGAAAGTGGAATATTATGGTGATTTTTAACCCATGCTCTCCATAGCCTAGAAACAGCACAGAATACCAAATTTTATAAATTCTTTCAATAACACAAGCTTTTATCCAGAAATGAGTCCAAAATATATCTAACTATTTTAAGTAACTGTGCAGTCCATTGTGTTACTTCCACATCACCTACACGCTTTATTGTAGGTAAAACTATCGCCGATCTTGGAAAATTCGTAGATTTTGGGATGCTCATCACGAATCTGCAGTCTATTCGATCGGGCGACGTTTCGTTTTCAAGGTATTCATCTTCAGAGTTAAAAACAATATTTTCACGATTAATATGACATTCTGGTAGATTTTGGAACTCTCTACTACAAATATGAAGTCAATTCGATTGGGCGACGTTTCGTTCTCGAGATCAAAGTTCAAAACAGTTTTGTCACGGTTTTCCCTTCTTTTAACCAACACGTTTGAATCATTTTATATGTTTAAATAATTGATAAAGTGATTAAAGTCTGTTGGGTTTTAATTAAGACAAGGGAAAATTAGCGGAAAAACGGTTTTCAAATTTGAGGATGAATATCTCGAGAACGAAACGTGACCCGATCGAACTGACTTCAGATTCGTGATGAGCATCCCAAAATCTACCAAGATGCCCAATTTCGACAAGATCGGCGATAATTTTAGTAGCTGGAAAATTTAAGATCTATTTTTCCGGAAAAACCGACAAGGTAACATTGGATTCATGATCTACGACCCAAAAATAGCGGCTATGCAAAAAATATCCGAAAAAACTGTCCACACGCTAATACCAATACTTATAACAACAAACAATTAAGAAATCATTTTTATATTATCAGAAGACAAAAAGCAAAAAATGTTGTTCAAGAATTTCGACGCGATACCACTATAGATTTCGAATAAGATTTCGTGATTTCGGATGTGATTTCGAGATTTCGAAAGGATTTCGGATAGGATTTCGGGATTTCGAATCGATTTCCGATGGATTTCGCGATTTCGGAAGGATTTCGAAATGATTTCGAAAGGATTTCGCGGGATTTCGAGAGAAAATGTACAGCGATTTCGGGAGTGAGCCGCCCCTCGGTTAAACGCCATCAAAATAGATATTTTTGGTAGTAAGTATTTTTGTTGTATACCTCGTAGCTTTCGAGTTATGATTTTTCTCGCTTGGTTGCCGCTATCTCAAAAGCTAAGAATATTGTTTTTTTTCCGTAAAGAACTTTTTTGTTTGTCTTTGTGGCCTCTATCTAAAATCAAAATTTGAAGGTTTTAATTTCGATATGGATTAATTAAGGTTCCCCTAGGCTCCTACCGCGACAACATAATCAGAGGTAGGTTCCTGACGAGGTTGGATTCGAACTCAGGACCGTCCCTAATCCCCCTAATCCAAATTTCAACCCTTCCGGCCTAACGATAGCAAAATTCCTTATTTAGGAGCCCCTATAGGAGACTTAGAGACATGAATTGTTCTGGGTGGTTCCGGCCGGTCCCCTTTGTTCCTGTCCAAATACGGACTCGCTAGTTCGAAATTTACAACCCGGTAGGTTCCAAAAACCGTCCCCTAAATATGAAAATACGTTAGGAAGCGTTTTTTTCGAATTAATATTTAGGTGTCGAAACCGACGATTTTCCACTTTGGATTAGTCAACTCCATTTTTTAAAATAATAGACCCCAAAAGCGGG
>MU184213.1:64325-76198 GCA_016904865.1 Pissodes strobi
TAAAATTCAGAGAAATTTATTAAGATATATAAGTATATAACCGAAACAGAAAACATACTTCTTAACAAAACATTTACAACATTAACTATTTATTACAAAATAGAAATGTTTAAACAAGTGAAATTAGGAAAATGCCTAAGTGATATAACTGTTTTGAGTAAAGAAAGACTCATAAAATAAATTTTAGCTCTTCTTTTGCTCTTCTAAATAGAGTGGAAATTGGAAAAGGCCTAAGTTCAAAAAAAAGTTTTCAGATAATTGAGAAATACTAAATAAAAGTCAGATAAGTTTATTAAGCTTTATTAATTATATGCATTTAAACCGAAACGGCAAGCATACTCCCTAACAAAAAATTTACTACCTTAACGTTTTATTACAAAATAAAAATGTTTAAACAAGTGAAATTAGGAAAAGGCCTCAGTGCCATAATTGAGTTTGAGTAAAGCAAGATTCATAAAATACATTTTCTCTTATTTTGCTCTTCTAAACCGAGTGGAAATTAGAAAGGGCCTAAGTGCCAAAAAAAAATATTTAAGATATTTGAGAAATAGTAAATAAAAGTCAGAGAAAATTATTAAGTGGAGCTTTATGAAGTATATGCATTTAAACGGAAACCGAAAACATACTTCTTAACAAAAAAAACACATCTTTAACTTTTCATTACAAATTATAAATTAGGAAAAGGCCTAAGTGCAATAACTGATTTTGAGTAAAGAAAGATTTATAAGATATATTTTAGCTCTTCTTTTGATCTTTTAAACCAAGTTGAAACTAGAAAAGGCGTAAGTACCACAAAAAGTTTTGAGGTAATCTAAAACTAATAAATAAAAGTCAGAGAAATTTATTAAGCTATATAAGTATATAACCGAAACGGAAAACATACTTCTTAACAAAACATTTACAACTTTAACTATTTATTACAAAATAAAAATGTTTAAACAAGTGAAATTAGGAAAAGGCCTCTAAGTGCTATAACTGTTTTGAGTAAAGAAAGACTCTTAAAATACATTTTAGCTCTTTTGCTCTTCTAAACAGAGTGGAAAGTGCAAAAAAAAGTATTGAAATAATTGAGACATATTAAATAAAAGTCAGAGAAATTTATTAACGGAAACTTACTTCTTAACAAAAAAATTACAACCATAACTTTTCATTAGAAAATATAAATTAGGAAAAGGCCTAAGTGCAATAACTGATCTTGAGTAAAGATAGATTTATAAGATATATTTTAGATCTTCTTTTGTTCTTCTAAACCAAGGGGAAATTACAAAAGGCGTAAGTGCCAAAAAAGTTTTGAGGTAATCGAAAAATACCAAATAAAATTCAGAGAAATTTATTAAGATATATATAAGTATATAACCGAAACAGAAAACATACTTCTTAACAAAACATTTACAACATTAACTATTTATTACAAAATAAAAATGTTTAAACAAGTGAAATTAGGAAGAGGCCTAAGTACTATAACTGTTTTGAGTAAAGAAAGACTCATAAAATACATTTTAGCTCTTCCTTTGCTCTTCTAAACAGAGTGGAAATTGGACCGGGCCGAAGTGCCAAAAAAAAGTTTTAAGATAATTGAGAAATACTAAATAAAAGTCAGAGAAATTTATTAAGCTTAATTAAGTATATGCATTTAAACCGAAACGGAAAACATACTCCTTGGCAAAAAATTTACAACCTTAACGTTTTAATAAAAAAATAAAAATTTTTGAACAAGTGAAGTTAGGAAAAGGCATAAGTGCCATAACTGATTTTGAGTAAAGTAAGATTCATAAAATACATTTTAGCTCTTCTTCTGCTCTTCTAAATCCAGTGGAAATTAAAAAGGCCTTAAGCCAACTGCCAAAAATAAAGTTTTAAGATAGTCGAGAAAATATGAAATAACCGTCAGAGAAATTTATTAAGCTTAATTAAGTATATGCAATTAAACCGAAACGGAAACCATACTTCTTAACAAAACATTTACAACCTTAACTATTCATTACAAAATAAAAATTTTTAAACAAGTGAAATTAGGAAAAAGCCTAAGTGCTATAACTGTTTTGAGTAAAGAAAGACTCATAATAGTATATTATTTTATATTGAGGAAAAGTGATACTTTTCATGGCGCGCTCGTGTTTAACAGCCGAACGGAGTGAGGCTGGTAATAGAGAGCAAGCCATGAAAATTAACTTTTCCTCCACATAAAATATGCTGTGTTTTCTTCAAATGTCGATAAATTAATGCAAAAATATCTCTTTTTAATAGTAATAATATTAATTATTATCAAAGATAAGTTGGTTTGCATGGCGGCTTAGACCGATATCGGTGAATAGGCACAGGCCGTTGCTATAGTAATGTAACATAAAGCTGTCAGTGGACACTGTCAACAATAATTATTTTTTTAAAATTGCGTCTCCGATTGCGTTTTAATTCCGTATTGATAAGCAGTTATTGAGTAAGTTCGATTAAGTTAATAACCAATTTGTTCCTAAATTAGTGATTTTTAGAAATGCAGTGCACAAATTGAGTGATAAATACAAATTTTAGTTTAATAATTCTTGAGTTGTTGACGCTTGCTTTGTTGTTTGTTTGTATCTATGTTGCTATGGTAACACTTTTACCTCCGCCGGCGGAAAAGTGAAAAGTAAAGCTCCGGCGGAGGAAAAATGAAACTTCACGGCCGCCTACACAGTCGAGTAATGACGGATTTACTGACGTTTGAGGAAAAAATACATTTTAGCACTTCTTTTGCTCTTCTAAACAGAGTGGAAATTGAACAGGGTCTAAGTGCCAAAAAAAGTTTTGAGATAATTGAGAAATACTAACTAAAAGTCAGAGGTATTTATTAAGCTTTAGTAAGTATATGCATTTAAACCGAAACGGAAAACATACTCCTTAGCAAAAAATTTACAACCTTAACGTTTTAATAAAAAAATAAAAATGTTTAAACAAGTGAAATTAGGAAAAGGCATAAGTACCATAACTGATTTTGAGTAAAGTAAGATTCATAAAATACATTTCAGCTCTTCTTATGCTCTTCTAAATCGAGTGGAAATTAGAAAGGGCCCAAGCCAACTCCAAAAAAAAAGTTTTAGCATAGTCGAGAAATACGAAATGAACGTCAGAGAAATTTATTAAGCGAATCTTTTTTAAGTTTATGCATTTAAACCGAAACGGAACACACACTTCTTAACAAAAAATGTACAACCTTAACTTTTCATTACAAAATATAAACTAGGAAAAGACCTAAATGCTATAACACCGTATTGAGTACAGAAAGGCTCATAAAATACATTTTAGCACTTCTTTTGCTCCTCTAAACAGAGTGGAAATTAAAACGAGCCTAAGTGCCAAAAAAAAAAGTTTTGAAATTATTGAGAAATAATTGAGAAATATTAAATAAAATTCAGAGAAATTTATTAACGAAAAACATACTTCTTAACAAAAAAATTACAACTTTAACTCTTCAGAACAAATTATAAATTAGGAGAAAGCCTAAGTGCAATAACTGATTTTGAGTAAAGAAAGATTTATAAGATATATTTTAGCTCTTCTTTTATTCTTCTAAACCAAATGGAAATTAGAAAAGGCGTAAGTGTCAAAAAAGTTTTGAGGTAATCGAAAAATACTAAATAAAAGTGTTGGGGGAGTGGATGCTGCTTCTCACTCCAACACAAAGGGGGACATAACACTTGGGTTATATCGTAGAACCGCGTAACTGGTTCTGGTTAAATGTTTGAAGGACCACAGCCATAGGCTGAATTTATTGTATCAGGAAAAGTTAAATTAACTTACATTAAACACAAAAGTCCAAATTTGATTAATTTTAATGTTATTAATAAAAACGAAACGTCTATGTACAAAAGAAAATTTAAATATTGGTATGAACTAGTCAAATGTTTGTACATAAATCTAAAGTCCGTTCAAGTCTATTGCGCTGTTACGTCATATCATTCCATCTTTCTTTATGCAATGAACGTATGTACTAAATTGGTCCGTCAAATTGGAATCTTTGACATCGATTTGCGTCAATGTCAAAATATCATAACAAAAATAACAGATTTAATTCATTTATTGGTAGTTGGTTTGTGTTTTACGCTAATAATTGCTAATAAAAATCGTTTTGAGATGCCCCACCGGTTCAGTGAGAAAGAGCAAGCTTTAATTTTAAAATTAGTGCCTTATTTGACACGTAAAAAAGATGCTGGTAGGTCACTTTTACCCTGGAAAGCTGTGCACAATGTAAGTAATACATTTTTTTATTTATTTGATAATATTAAAAAATGATATCTCTAGAAAAAAATGTATTTTTGATGTGTAAACATCTTACGCGGCGATATGAGGACAAATCTCGGCAAATGAGGCGGAAATGCGCAAACCAATTCTAGCCGCTAGGGCGGTATTATATACAATTTTGCCATTTAAAATCGTTTTAAATGGATTTTAGACGATAAAAAAGCATATTTTAAATTAAGCGGACCGTCAAAAGTATTATTTTTTAATTATTATATGCGCAGTGTATTTGGATCCATAGCACAGCTTATTTTTAATGGACGGTTGAATTTAAAGACGAGTCTATCTAAGACATGCGGATCTTTTCTTTTGACGTCAGAAATTCTGACGTAACAGCGCAATAGCCTTGAATGGACTTTACTCTTCGCCCGACGCACTTAGTGTCAAATATCCACACCAATGCGTTAAAACTAAATTAGAAACGACCTTAAATTAATCACAATTCAGTCTGATCACTACGCGTTTCTCTTCTCACTTCTTACTAACTATAACAAACAACCATCTAGAGAACTGCTTGTAAGTGGTCAAAATACACTTTGACTTCCAAAACTTCTTCCAACTTTCGCGATAACATTTAATTAAAAACAGAGCAATACAAAAAGGGCAGAGAGAACTTCAATAGAGTAATTTAGGGCTTCAGAGATGCAACTTTAGAGCGTATAATATCAGAGCAGAGCAACAAAAGGCTCAAAGGCCATTTTGTTATTATCGCATTATTAAAAAAAGGGCAGAGCAACTACAGGCTCGAAAGCCCGTAGATCTTACGTGACTTCTACTAACTTCTGACTAACTTAAATTTTTTGGTTCTTTTTCTCTTCCCACGCACTTCTTTCGAATGCATAAAGAACCATTAATACATCAACACATTATAGAGATTAGAAAATGCAACAGAAACGGCCTCGAGCACGGTCAAAATGACATGTCTGGCTTCAGATAAACGTTAATAAATAAGAGTTTTTATAGCTTTCATAATACTCGAGAATGTTTTTAAGGGCAAAATAATTTTCAAGAGCATTAATAAATAAAATTGGTGTGACTTTTTACAACAAACAGTCAGAGAAATTTGTTAAGCTTTATCAAATATAAGCCTTTAAACCGAAACGGAAAATACTTATTAATAAAACATTTACAATCTTAACAATTTATTACAAAATAACAATGTTTAAACAAGTGAAATTAGGAAAAGGTCTAAGTGCTATCACTGTTTTGAGTAAAGAAAGACTCATAAAATACATTTTAGCTCTTCTTTTGCTCTTCTAAACAGAGTGGAAATTGGAAAGGGCCTAAGTGCCAAAAAATTTTTTGAAATAATTGAGAAATAAAAGTCAGCGAAATATAATAACGGAAAACATATTTCTTAACCAAAAAAATTACAACCTTAACTTTTCATTAAAAATTATAAATTAGGAAAAGGCCTAAGTGCAATAACTAATTTTGAGTAAGGAAAGATTTATAAGATATATTTTAGCTCTTCTTTTGTTCTTCTAAACCAAGTGAAAATTAGAAAAGGCGTAAGTTCAAAAAAAGTTTTGAGGTAATCTAAAAATATTAAATAAAAGTCAGAGAAATTTATTAAGCTATATAAGTATATAACCGAAACGGAAAACATACTTCTTAACAAAACATATACAACCTTAACTATTTATTACGAAATAAAAATGTTTAAACAAGTGAAATTAGGAAAAGGCCCAAGTGCTATAACTGTTTTGAGTAAAGAAAGACTCTTAAAATACATTTTAGCTCTTCTTTTGATCTTCTAAACAGAGTGGAAAGTGCCAAAGAAAAGTTTTGAAATAATTGAGACATATTAAATAATAGTCAGAGAAATTTATTAACGGAAACTTACTTCTTAACAAAAAAAATTACAACCATAACTTTTCATTACAAATTATAAATTAGGAAAAGGCCTAAGTGCAATAACTGATCTTGAGTAAAGAAAGATTTATAAGATATATTTTAGATCTTCTTTTGTTCTTCTAAACCAAGGAGAAATTACAAAAGGCGTAAGTGCCAAAAAAGTTTTGAGGTAATCGAAAACTACCAAATAAAATTCAGAGAAATTTATTAAGCTATATAAGTATATAACCGAAACAGTAAACATACTTCTTAACAAAACATTTACAACATTAACTATTTATTTCAAAATAAAAATGCTTAAACAAGTGAAATTAGGAAAAAGCCCAAGTGCTATAACTGTTTTGAGTAAAGAAAGACTCTTAAAATACATTTTAGCTCTTCTTTTGCTCTTCTAAACAGAGTGGAAAGTGCCAAAAAAAAAGTGTTGAAATAATTGAGACATATTAAATAAAAGTCAGAGAAATTTATTAACGGAAATTTACTTCTTTACAAAAAAAATTTCAATCATAACTTTTCATTACAAATTATAAATTACGAAAAGGCCTAAGTGCAATAACTGATCTTGAGTAAAGAAAGATTTATAAGATATATTTTAGATCTTCTTTTGTTCTTCTAAACCAAGGGGGAATTACAAGAGGCGTAAGTGCCAAAAAAAGTTTTGAGGTAATCGAAAAATACCAAATAAAATTCACATAAATTTATTAAGATATATAAGTATATAACCGAAACGGAAAACATACTTCTTAACAAATCATTTACAACGTTAACTATTTATTACAAAATAAAAATGTTTAAACAAGTGAAATTAGGAAAAGGCCTAAGTGCTATAACTGTTTTGAGTAAAGAAAGAGTGTTAAAATATATTATAGCTCTTCTTTTGCTCTTCTAAACAGAGTGGAAAGTGCCAAAGAAAAGTTTTGAAATAATTGAGACATATTAAATAAAAGTCAGAGAAATTTATTAACGGAAAACGTACTTCTTAACAAAAAAATCACATTTTTAACTTTTCATTACAAATTATAAATTAGGAAAAGGCCAAAGTGCAACAACTGATTTTGAGTAAAAAAAGATTTATAAGATATATTTTAGCTCTTCTTTTGATCTTTCAAAACCAAGTTGAAACTAGAAAAGGCGTAAGTACCACAAAAAGTTTTGAGGTAATCTAAAAATAATAAATAAAAGTCAGAGAAATTTATTAAGCTATATAAGTATATAATCGAAACGGAAAACATACTTCTTAACAAAACATTTACAACCTTAACTATTTATTACAAAATAAAAATGTTTAAACAAGTGAAATTAGGAAAAGGCCCAAGTGCTATAACTTTTTTTTGAGTAAAGAACGACTCATAAAAAACATTTTAGTTCTTCTTTTGCTCTTCTAAACAGAGTGGAAATTGCAAACAAAAGTATTGAAATAATTGAGACATATTAAATAAAAGTCAGAGAGATTTATTAACGGAAACTTACTTCTTAACAAAAAAATTACAACCATAACTTTTCATTACAAATTATAAATTAGGAAAAGGCCCAAGTGCAATAACTGATCTTGAGTTAAAAGAGATTTATAAGATATATTTTAGATCTTCTTTTGCTCTTCTAAACCAAGGGAAAATTACAAAAGGCGTAAGTGCCGAAAAAAGTATTGAGGTAATCGAAAAATACCAAATAAAAGTCAGAGAAATTTATTAAGCTATATAAGTATATAACCGAAACAGTAAACATACTTCTTAACAAAACATTTACAACATTAACTATTTATTTCAAAATAAAAATGCTTAAACAAGTGAAATTAGGAAAAGGCCTAAGTACTATAACTGTTTTGAGTAAAGAAAGACTCATTTTTTAAACAAGTGAAATTAGGAAGAGGCATAAGTACCATAACTGATTTTGAGTAAAGTAAGATTCATAAAATACATTTTAGCTCTTCTTTTGCTCTTCTAAATCGAGTGGAAATTAGAAAGGGCCCAAGCCAACTGCAAAAAAAAAGTTTTAAGATAGTCGAGAATTACGAAATAAACGTCACAGAAATTTGTTAACTGAATCTTTATTAAGTATATGCATTTAAACCAAAACGGAAAACATACTTCTTAACAAAAAATTTACAATCTTAACTTTTTATTACAAATTATAAACTAGGAATAGGCCTAAGTGATATAAGTGTATTGAGTAAAGAAAGAGTTATAAAATATATTTTAGCTCTTCTTTTGCTCTTCTAAACAGAGTGGAGATTTTAACGGGCCTAAGTGCCAAAAAAAGTTTTGAACTTATTGAGTAATAATTGAGAAATATTAAATAAAAGTAAGATAAATTTATTAACGAGAAACATACTTCTTAACAAAAAAATTACAACCTTAACTTTTCATTACCAATTATAAATTAGGAAAAGGCCTAAGTGCAATAACTGATTTTGAGTAACATAAAATGTATAAGATATATTTTAGCTCTTCTTTTGTTCTTCTAAGCCAAGTGGAAATTAAAAAAGGCATAAGTGCCAAAAAAGTTTTGAGGTAATCGAAAAATACTAAATAAAAGTCAGAGAAATTTATTAACTGAATTTTTATTAATTATATGCATTTAAACCGCAATGGAAAACATATTTCTCAACAAAAAATTTACAACTTTAACTTTTTATTACAAAATATAAGCTAGGAAAGGGCCTAAGTGCTATAACTGTATTGAGTAAAGAAAGACTCATAAAATACAACTTAGCTCTTCTTTTGCTCTTCTAAACAGAGTGGAAATTCGAACGGGCCTAAGTGCCGAAAAAAAGTTTTGAAATTATTGAGAAATAATTGAGAAATTAAATAAAATTAGGATAAATTTATTAATGGAAAACATATCTCTAAACAAAAAAATTACAACTTTAACTTTTCATAACAAATTATAAGTTAAGAAGAGGCCTAAATGCAATAGCTGATTTTGAATAAAGAAAGATTTATAAGATATAATAAATTCCTTTATTTGCCAACAAGATCATACATCATGACAAAGCAACGTCAAAAGCAAAAATTGCGGAATTACAGGCTGCCAAAAATTGGCAGGTTTTGTAAAAATTACATTACTATAAATTCCAAATTTGTGCAAACATAAAATACATTAGGACCAAATTAAATTAAAATTAAAATTAAAATTATGACCCACACTGCACATTAAAAGTGCACATCGCTGATAAAAACTTACGCCTAGAATAGAATTGTATAAATAAAATAACATAGTAAAGGTAAAAATGACTTGCAATAGAACTGTACAACACTGATACTTCACATAATTACACACATACATTAAAATATTAAAAATTGAACGAGTAAAAACATTTTCCTTTGGCATATGCTGTAATAGCGTTTTTAAATTGTCGTGTATTTGTTATAGATTTAATATCACTAGGTAGTGACCGGTAAGCCTTAATGGCCATATAATAAGAGCCTCTCTCATAAAATGCCGAGCCATGGGCTGGAATTGCCAACTCATTCCGATTACGTGTAGTCATGTGCATGCTGTCACTGTAATTTTCAGAGTTAGCTCATAAAATACATTTTAGCTCTTCTTTTGCTCTTTAAATAGAGTGGAAATTGGAAAGAGCCTAAGTGTTGTTTATATTTTTAAACGTACTTTATGTTTTGTGTTCTATAACATATTATCGCTTTTAATACTCTTCCTAATTTGTTTTGAAAACCCCCCTAATACAAGATTCTGACTGCGCCACTGTGACCGACACTCACTGCTCGTGGAGCGGTATAGGATTTTCCTTTAGTGTGTGAAAAAAGAAATCTGATTTGAAACGATTTGGAGATGGGAAAATGAGCCAGGATCGGATAATTTGGACATTTCTCAAGCAAAAAACAGCGGGTTCAGAAAATAAAACACACAAAAAATTCTTGTATTTCATAATATAAATGTTGGCATTGTTTACGTTTTCACTTCTGTGGTGTGATATTAAGCACTCACCGTTCTTTTCTTTATTACGGCACTGAATACAACAAACACGTAGATATATCGAGGTGATGTTTCAGATCGAAAATATAATTTGTAGGTTTCCCCAATCTGCCGTCATTAAAAATTTAGGTATAGGTAGAAGCACTTCCTTTATTTATGACATGTGCGTAACCCCAGGATATGTTTGGGGTGATACATGACATGCAATAAATTTGAACACATCTAATATGTGTTTTTAATTGTGTTGTTAATTACAGTTTATGTTGGCCATAAATAACCGATGTATTCTACTAGGGAAAGATTTAGGTGCTTCCGGTCTCTGCTGCATCGTTGTTAATATTATATCTGAGTTATTATTTAATGAATGTATTCGACTTGACATGTACTAGGTGTTTGCTAATTTTTATTCTAAACTTTATCAACATGTTTTGTGATCTAAAGCAAAAAAGATATCAGAATGTGTCCAGAAGTATATTAAGTTTATTTCTTGACAATAAATGTATTGCATCAAAATTTTCCTTTAATTTTGAGGGTCTAGTAATTTTTGCTACAAGTAGCATAGCTTATATTTAATTATTTTCAAAAAAAATTTGTTTATTTTTAAGGACAAATGCAAATGCAAGATACTATTGGTCTTTGTCACTAAAAAAGACACCATTTTATGTTTTATCGCCCGAAGGAGAAACACATTTTAACTATCTGTTCATTTTAAGATTGAACTATTTATGATATCGTGTCCATAATTTTTAAAATACAGGGTATCCTATCTGTCCTAATGTGTACTAACCTAAAGCTATAAGGAGCTCGAAGCACATTTTTATAGGACATTTGGATTTTATAATGACTTAATAAAATATCTATTAGTATCGAGACTTGATATTTTTTAAAGCATATATGCAAAAACAAAATGTAGAGTAAATTGGGATATTAGCTCTAAGTAGATACTTTTTAAAATTAGTAAATAAACAAATATTTTACAAGTAAATGGTTTATTTAATTTATTTAGCATAGTTACATATATGTTAAATTTCTACTATCACTAATAGGGGATACAAAATGTTGTTAAAAAGTACTTTTCCATAGAAAATGTAAAAACATCGATTTCTTGGTTAAAAAAGATGAGGGTTTTTATTTTTTTCTCTGAGTAGTTGTCGTGATTCTACGCCAAAAACTGCATCAGAACACACTTTGGAAGTGATTATTCCTCTTATACAGGGTATGCTAGTTGAATTTAAACTTTTCGCCATATTGTCAAATACGCGCACCGTTCGGTTTCATGAGACAAATTGAGGCTTCCTTGAAATACTTTTGAATTATGGGAGAGTTGCTTGGGTTACTTTATAGAGCTGACTTTAATTAACTTATTTTTTATTATTCTTTTAACTAACGTATTTTAAGAGAAGTTTATTTGCGCTTTCTCCGTAAAGGAACAAAATGCGAAAGAGAGTTTAACTCCCCAGAGTCTTTCCCGTTAAGGTACCAAATAGCTCGCGTTGAACACCCAAGAGCCTTTCCCGTAAAGGTACAAAATCGCTCTAGATGAACAGTGGGGTGAACTTGTTGCCAGAACGCTCCCTAAAGGATCCACCAAGTTGTCGTTTACTCGGTCCTCTTTTATACTAAAATTTGTTGAAAGTTTACTTATTGTTTTTAAAACATGTTTAGATAATAATCATAATAATTATATATCAAAATCAAGCATCAAGTTCAAACTTTAGACTGAGTATTCTTTTTTAGTGAATATGATTTCTAGTTTACAATATTGTCAAATATAATAATTCATAAAGCTACTAACTAATTATCAC
>MU184213.1:86553-125117 GCA_016904865.1 Pissodes strobi
TTGACTAAAATATCACCCGCAGACCATTGTCTGCAAAATAGCTGTATACTTCACAGGGTGTTAGTTGTTTTAACTAAAATATCACCTGCAGATTTGTTGCTGCAAATTTAATTATTTCAAAATTTTTCATCTCTTTTTTTAGAGTCGAATTCCGATTTCAGCGACTCAGAAGAAGGTGGCTACACGGCCATCGATACATTAAATAAGGGAAAAACGGAAACCACTTCGAATAAAAATAGCGAGTGTTCATCATAATGCTTTTCTTAAAAAGGAAATTTGAAATAAATCCGTTTATAAATGAAGACAGTACAACAGCTGCAAATTCAAATCCCATAGGTACTACTTGTTTGGCACAAATTTCTTTCAAAAGCAAAATCATGCCAGGAGATAAAAGGAAAAGGCGGCAGCCGAAATTAATAATAATAATAATAATAATAATAATAATAATAATAATAATAATTATAATAATAATATGATATATTTTTACTCAGGGTGGCCGTTATACAAGCAAAGGTTAAAAGAGGAGAGGATGGACCAGAAAAGGAGTTATTGAAATAATTCGGGTTTGTGAGCTTCGAACGGTTGCATCCCTAGTGGCGAAGCTAGTATCGATATCACCTACCTTGATTTATGAATGGTTTCATGTGAAACCATTTGAGATAACTAGACTAAAAGCTCTAAGACAAAACTATAATAACTTTAAGACATGTTTATTCCGAAGTAATTAAACCAGGAACTAAACTGGTGGTTACATAATATTAAGAGATCCAAAAAACAAATAGATCAAAAATATTTCTGTGGGGAAACATTTTCAAATGCGTCAAAAAATTGGCTTGCTAGAGAATTTTGGGAGCAACAGGGATTTTTTTTTTATAATATCGTAGTAACTGTTTGGAACTATATGCTGCGTTTTACGCCCTCAAATGTTTCGCAGGCAATCTGCCTAGAGGGAACATTATTATTACTTCTTATACATAATGTAACTGCATTAATAAGCTGGGTAGTGTTCGACGTTCTCTATTAAGTGAGATAACCTATTAAGTAAGATAACTAGAATTATCTGGGGCTGGGGCGAATCGGGGAAAATATTTATATTTGCTCCATATAAAAACACAAAGTATAATATCGAAGCCGATTCTATGTCCAGAAATTAGATTAAAGATACCGAAGTTGAATTAAATAACAATAGTTTCTTTTTCAAATTATAAATAAGTACGGTACCCCAGATATTGATCTTTTTGCTTCCAAGGTCAATGGAAAATGTAAGAAATATGTTCAGGGAACCAGGCCCAGACAGCATATGTGTTGACGCATTCACGTTAAATTGGCAGGAAATGGATTTCTATGCTCTTCCACCATTTTCACTAATTTAAAGAGTATTGCAAATAATAATAATAATAATAATAATAATAATAAATAAATAAATAAATAAATAAATAAAGGTAGACAAAGCTACGGGTATTTTGATAGTGCCAAATTGATCAACACAGTCATATTAGATTAACCTCTTAATAGATGAATTAATATTTCCCCCCAGCAAGAAACTGAATTTTTCGCCTGAGAGAACCATCCCCTTCACAAACAGTTTCCCTGGTGGCAGGCAAGTTATCGGGGAATCATTAAGATAAAAAGGTAATCCCACAAGAGGCTTCCGGTCATGTTAGCATCTATCTCGGAAAACACTCTCAGAAAGAGTACACCAATTACTTTAAAAAATGGTGGACATTTTCCCTAAGAAATAAGTACGATCCATACACTTATCAATTGGATTTAGTTGTATTATTTATTCTGTAAAAATATGTATGTAGGGCTTTCGTACTTAAGCCTTAATAATTATTATAATAGGTCAGTGTTATTATTGATATTTGGGATCAATTGGGATGATGAAAATATTTAAAACGATTCCTTTTAGTGGTATTTACAATAAGAAGCCAGCAACCTCTAGATATTCTATAACGTAGAATCCTAGTCTAGTATAAGATTTTTTGAGTAGAATTTTTTCTTTTGGATTCCTTAACTCTTAATGATTTAGCTCTAGCACTAGTTACATGGCTCCTGCTCACCGCGAGCCAAAAGAGTTTGGTCAATTTCACAGATATCTATAGATAAAATATACCACAATGATAGAGGATTGAAATAAAATTCTGGAAAATTAAAAACATCTGACGATGGCGTTGGAAAAAAAAAAGAAAAAAAAAACAACCATATTTTGTTTTTCCTTTCGTCCTAGACAAACTCCAATTATAATACTGATAATAATACTAGGGATAATTAGTACACTGCTTTAGATGTTTCAAAATAACAAAACTTCAATTATGTCTGGCCTCGACAATAGTACATTATATACGAATAAAGGAATCATACCGTATATTTATTTATACCGTGCTATAGACCATGCAGCAACTTGGGCCGCTTTTAGGTCGGGTTTGGATATTGATTTAATTCGACAGAGAAGTCCACTGTTTTAACAAATTACATAATCTACCGTTAGCTAATTAGCAAAGCGGTTTTGCTAAATGCATAATAGATAATATAAATATTAACCATTCGGGAGGGGTTATAACAAAAAAAAAAAAAAAAAAACAAGGAAAAAAAACCATTGTAAAGTTTCTAGGTATATGACTAACTAAATTAAGTAGCAATTTGTTTAGGTTCTTGTGTATACATCTATATGTGTGTGTGTGTGTGTGTAGTTGCTTTCATACTATAGTTCTGCACTAAAATCGCACTGTACTTTTCTTTAAACATCTACCAACTATCTGTCATAGAAGGACGTAGAAGCGAAGAATAATTATAAGATTAATCGACTTACCTGTAAGGAAGATCAATCTTAATTATTCGAGCTTCGTAGTCCTTCTATGATAGGGCCCACCACACCCTTATACGTAATCCCAGACCAGTGCGATTTGTTCCGTCACAAATGAACTGATGGATATGGCTTGGTACAGGGCCGGCCGGGGTGATTGTTTACTTATCACATTCTTAAAACTCTGTGCGCTGATAAGACATAAAATGAGACCTACCAACTATCTGTCATAGAAGGACTACGAAGCTCGAATAATTAAGATTGATCTTCCTTACAGGTAAGTCGATTAATCTTATAATTAGGAACTATCGCATCTCACTGCGTACGATAATTAAAGCCACTTATATTTCTATTCTAAACAAGCATCGCATAAGTCGTCCAGAAGGTACAGCGATTTAAGTAACTGTCAATAGCTTCCCGACACACTTATCAAGGTTGATAAGCTAATGAGCCTTAGATTAAAATAATACAGAATTATCCAAGCTTTCTAATGACGTTACCAAAAGTATACCTAAATTTGTTAATTTTGAGAAAAATTTAAGATTCTAATATTTTGCTTTTTCATTGTGCCCGCTTGCAGAACTTAAAAATAACTTCCAGGATTTTCTTTTGGCCACTTTGGTGCCCAATAATTTCCGAGATATGTCCAGTGACCACCCTTAAGATAACATCCTGTATTACTTCCGACTAATATACGAGCTCACCTCGAAAAAAGTCTACGATTACACTAATATTTAGGCAGATGCGCCAGTTTTTTTTCTGCTCTGATACACTTCGCCCCAAAAATTATTAAATACAATGACAACCGCAGTGCGTGACCCCCTCTGCTGCGTCCTCTTATTCAATCTAGTAGGCAAACAAAAAAACACTCAGCGGGAAAGCACTTGCAATTTGTCATATAATCCTCTCTTCACGCTTTGGTGTTTGACAAGTAATTTAATCGAGCTTTAAGCACGTCAATGGAACTTTCAACCCTTCGCGATATGGGTGTCAATTATGGATCGATTTAATAACATTATTTTTTGTGGGCGTTGTATACGGGTAATCAATGTACCTATAAACTGTACACTTACAAATCATTAATTGAACTTCAAATCCCAAATATATCTTATTCTGTCGGATATAAAAAAAAAACAGTGTGTGCTTAAGACCACTCGACAGTAGTGAAGACTTGAACAATGCAAGATTAATATTATGAAATACAGGTATTTTATGTGTTCTGTATTTTGAAATTCCTTCCCTTTTGATGTTTAAAGTAAAATTGTATCTCAAAATCTCCCATAAAATTGGCTTATCGTTTATAAAATGTTCTCCGATGCTGCCCCGTTTTCCCGCCTTCAAATCGTTTTGTTAAACGAGATTGCAGACAAATTTAAATATCTTTAATATACGTATTTACTATGAAAATTAAAGGTATCGATATGCTGAAAGTAACATTTTACGTAAAAATCTGCCATAAAACCCATCAGAAACTACCTACCTCTAATCACCAAAAAAATGTCACATTTTCTGATTCTAACTAATTTTCCAGCTTCAATAAGATTTCATACAATTAAATGTATAAATCTACATAAATATTTTAACTATTCGTCATGTCAAATATGTTCCTTCTAATTTCCCATAATGCGTGAAAAACAAAGCTATCTATTTATGTGCATGCATGTTACTACATTTATATTACGATCGCCCTATGGAGATGATCTATCGCGTCTCCAATTTACGTATATACTGATATATTAATGATGGGGAAATTAACCAACTCTCATCTAATATTCGCGATGAAAAATGTTACTGTACCAACACGGTAGATGAAAGGAAGAGAGATGAACCGGTAGTAGTGCCTACAGTGTTAAGTGTGGTTTCAGGAAGAAAGTTTTGTTTTTGGTGACGAGAGTGGTGTGAACTGTGCACCAGTATTCAGTATTGCATTCTTCATTGGATGACTCTGCATATAGAGTAACTGAATATATAAAGCCCTATGCATCGCTGCGAGAAATATCCAACCACGCCTTTAAAGAAACGTATACACATACTCCGAATCACTGTTGTTGTATGTTTAACTTAGTTGACTTTCGTTTTATTAAGAACATTTTTTCTATCGGCAAGTTTACTAATTTGGATATTTGTTACAGATACAGAGTAAATACTAATAAAAGTATCTACTCCAAGTTGAGTTTTTTTTATGGCAGTGGCACACACACTAAAGGGAGATCCTATGGCGCTCGACGAGCGGCGTGTGTGCGAAGATGTTGATTGACACGGTTCTTGAATATTTGTAGGTTGTAATTAGTGGGAAACAGATGTCCTGAGAGTGAGTTCCACAGTGATGCAGTGCGCCAGACAAAGGAGTTCTGGTAAAGCGATGTTCTAGGTGTTTCTAGTTGTACGACGAACTGGTGCGCTCCTGCCGTCTGTCGGGACTGTCTGACAGGAGTTGCCAGGGGCGGGATTATATGGGCCAAATACTGGGAACATCTGCCGTGAAAGTATCTGTAAAACAGAGACATCTCGGCCACATGTCTGCAATGTTCCAGACTATCCAGATTCCGGGTCAACTCCGGATCGCCGACGAGACGCACAGCCCTCTTCTGAATGGAATCCAGCAGCTTTAGGGTATGCTTTGGTGCGGCACCCCAGATATGTGAGCAATATTCTAAGCACGGTCTTATTTGCGCTTTGTAGAGCAAGAGCAACTGCTGCGGTGTATAGAGTTTTTTGTTGCGAAATAGCGCACCAAGCTTCTGGGAGGCTGATTTTGCGATGTTAGCAACATGGTCATGCCATGACATATTGCTGTTGATCGAGACACCCAGCAGCCCGATTGACGAGGATGAAGGAATGGTCGATCCTGCCATAGTGATGTCAGGGCCCGCTGTATTGGCCCTCTTAGTAAACGTTGCTGCTTGGGTCTTTGCTGCATTGAACTGGACCAAATTTCGGTCGCCCCAAGTTTGAACTTTCTCCAGGTCTTGATTAATTGCTGTAATCTGCTCCTCTCTGCGGTGATGAGTCTCAGTCGCTGGTAAGGGTTTTTCTGATCTAAAGTGGGAGACAAGGGTACTGTCATCTGCAAAACTGTAAACAGGATTATTCGTTTCGATCAGCAGGTCATTAATATAGATGAGGAACAGAGTTGGTGAAAGTATTGCGCCCTGAGGCACGCCCGCGTTGATGGTGAATGTGTCCGAGATGTGTCCATCGACTGCAACATGTAGGGATCGGTTCTTAAGGAAACTGGCCAGCCAGCTGCAGAGAGAGGCGGGCAGTCCCAAGGACGGCAGTTTGTTGAGCAGTCCGTCATGCCAAACTCTGTCGAATGCCTTTGAAATATCCAACGCAATCGCTCGAGACTCTCCGTAGTTCTCAATTGCCCTACTACATATATGAGTGACATAGGCCAATATATCTCCTGTCGATCTCTCTTTGCGAAAGCCGTATTGATTATCGCTGATTATTCTGTTGCTCTCGAGGTACTTGAGTAGTTGCTGGTTGACTACACGTTCCATGACTTTGGAGATTATTGGAAGCAAGGCAATTGGGCGATAGTTTGAGGGCGTGGTTTTCTTGCCTTTTTTTGGAACAGGTTGCACTCGAGCGACTTTCCAAGAGGATGGGTAAATCCCTTTTCTGTAAGAAAGAGAAAAAAGCCTGGAAAAAACAGGTGTTAGTTCGTTGGCGCAGTTCTTTAGCACGATGGCAGGTATTCCGTCCGGTCCTGATGCCTTTTGCGTATCTAGTTCTTTAAGGATTTTGCGAATATCACGGTGAGAAAACTTGACTTCTGCCATGGTAGTGTTGATGTTCGGTATAGTGGGGAGAGTCTTGCCTTGAGGCACGTCTAAGGTAGAGTGCGATGAAAACATTTTGGCGAGCATGTTTGCTTTTTCTTTGGCTGTAGTCGCCGTGATGCCACGTTCGTCCGTCAAAGGTGGGAGAGACGTTTTTGTAAAGTTGTTACTTACTGCCTTTGCTACCGACCAGAAATTCCTGGAGCCACTGGGGCATTGCAAAAGTTTATTCCTGATCCTTTGATTGTGTTTGTCCTTAGTTTCGTCGATCACAAGCTTGCACTCGTTTCTCGCTTCGATAAAATAATTGCGATTTTCAGCGGTCTGATTTTGCTGCCAGTACTTATAGGCTTGCTGTTTCCTTCCTACAGCTCTTTCGCATCTTTTGTCGAACCAGGGCTTTCCTTTTGATGGTAACTTGATGGAATTTGGGATGTATGCTTCCATTCCTGAGGAGATTACTTGCATGATCTCTTCGCAGCAGTCTGACGGGTCGTCAGTGGCAAAGCAGACGTCGAGCCAAGGAAAATCTAGGTAGAACTGCCTTAGATCGTCCCAGTTTGCAGAATTGTAATGCCAGATTTTGCGAGGCAATGGTGGATCCTTCTGTATGAGTGGCAATTCACAAACCGTTGTAATAAGTTTGTGGTCGGAGGTACCTAATGGCGGACCAACTGTAACCTTGTACTGGTCAGGATTGGTGGTCAGAAAAAGATCCAGGAGGGCGGCGAATTCGCCCCTCTCTGAGATTCGAGTTGGTTCGTCTACAGGTTGAGTAAGCCCGCAGCTGATGGCAAATGCTTCAGCTTCTCTACCTTCGTTGTCGGTCTTGTTGTGATGTTTGAGCCAGTTGGTGTTGTGGGCATTGAGGTCTCCCAGAACGATTATTTCTGAACTGGGGTGATCGACCTGTATTGAGTCAAAAGTGGTAGCTAGTGTTGAGAAAAAGCTTTGGTAGGCTCTATCGCTCGGAGGGCGATAGAGACAACATATAAACTTGGTTAATTCCCTTGGCGGTGAACTTGAGCCACATGACGGCAAGGTTGTTCGGTTCGAGTGTTTCCTCGCGGTGACATGAAAGGTCGCTTCGGACAAAAAGGCATATTCCGAACTTATATCTAAATCGGGTATGTAAGTCGTAACCAGGATAGAGGTAGTTCACTGTTGTTGTTGTAGAACATACTTGTGTTTCTGTAAGGGCTAATATGTGTGGTCTATTTGCTTGTAGATGTTGGTGTACCGAATTTATGTTTGTATTTAGGTCTTTTATGTTGCAGAAATCTATTCTAAATTGGTTCGGTTTTTTTGCTGTCTGTGAAATGCGGAATGAAGGGCTCCCAGGGCCACCCAGCGCCCGGAGATCCGAATGGCCGGGGAGTTTACTTCCGGAATATTTTGATCCTGGAAGCACCATCATGTCCATATATTTCTACTGTGGAACCCGGGACCACCAGCGCGGAAGCGGAACGTGATTTGGGAAAACCACTTAGCGCTTCCCAATTCTGTTGGGGTGGTCTTTCACCGGACTATGCGAGTAGGCTTATGCATCTACCACCTAGTATGCATCTACCACCTCCGGAGTAGGATGCTTCATGTATATTTGCATTAAAATAATGCTTCAATTAGAATTATGGACAATTTCTGGACGAGAAATAAGTACAGGCATACTGGTACTTCTCTGGGTCGGTTGTTAGTTTCATATGTGAGCAGGTCTCTCCATTCAAAAATAGTGCTTGTATCTTTACCCTACCCTGGGGTCACCGGATTGATTGCAGGTAGTGTGATAGAGAGTATGTGTGATTCTGATCATAATAATATTTTTATTTCTAACGTATAGGCCTGAATAGGGCCTTAGTTGTAGAAAATGTATCTTTTTTAGGCCAAGTAGCATTGACGAATATTCCATTGTAGTCTTGAACATACAGTTCTTAAGAAACAAATTAGATAAATTGCGTATTTTTGTAGAGGACCTGAATCATCCTACTTTCTTGGTTTTATGTGAACACTGGCTTAAACCTAACGGACCAGTAGTGTTGCCCAATTATACTCTGATTAGTCTGATTTATAAATACTGTCGTTCAACACTGCACTGTTGTGTAAATATAGACAAATTTGTTGATTAATGAAGATAGAATTTTCGAACTGTCAATAATTTTTGTAAAGATCCGAATCTGTATATTTTGTGTTTGTATTGGGCCCCAGCAGGAGATATTAGGAAATTTTTCCAAATTCATAAACTTGTGTTGGCTCAGCTGACAAATGGTGCGTCAATTGTTCTGTGTGGGGATTTTAATGTAGCTTATTTGAACCAATGTCATGTTAATTCGCAGTTGCTATTGGGTTTATTGAACTCATTTAAATTAGAAGTGCATAATTCGGAACACACCAGATGTAATATTTACTCATCTACGATGATTGACTACTGCTGTTCAAATGTCCCAGGTAATTTTGTGCAGTGTCAGGTGATTGCATAATGCTGTTTTGTGTATATTAAAAATTAAACGAATTAAAGACTCGTAGCCCGAAAAGGATCCATAAAAAAGGAAGAATATATATGGCAAGCATAATTATAATGTCTTCTTACAACTTTCTTGTCTACAAGATTGGCAACCTATATTGATGTCTCCGAACCCCTTAGAAAACTTTCATTCTGCACTTTACTTCAATTTATTAATAAGGCCTTTCCTATTAAACAGTTAAAAAAGAAAAACAAAAAACATTGGATCACTAAGGGTATCAAAGTTTCTGCAGAAAACTTACGCTCTCTGCACTACATTAGAAAATTTAATTTTGACAATCAGTTGATCGTTTCATATTTTAATCATTATAGACAAATATACCGAAAAGTTGTTAGAACTGCTAAACGAACTTATTATCAGTCAAGAATGGCACATTCTAATAATGTGCAGAGAGAGGTATGGAGTATAGTGAATGAAATTAGAGACAAGGTTAGTAACGTTAAAAATGACAGTAAGCTCTCTGCTGGTCAGTTGAATGATTTCTATTGTTCCATAGTACCCAATCTGGCTAACCAAGTTAATGCCGCGTTTGGCAAGGGGACAATGGACGCGATATTTCAGTTTCTTGAGTCACTTTTAATGGTTCTTAATGATTGATAAAGATGTGGCGGCTGCAGTTTTCAGCGACTTGTCAAAAGCTTTTGACTGTGTCAATCACAAAATTTTGTTGTGGAAGCTGGAAGCGTGCGGGTTTAGAGGTACAGCTTTTAAGTGGTTTAAAAGTTACTTGTCAGGTCGTAGTCAGACCGTATCATTTGGTGGGACTGCGTCGAAGACTCGCGATATGGATGTTCAATCTCAATTATATACTTACAAAGGCGCTGGGAAGTAGCTAAAACAGCGAATTGCCGGCCCGTTCAACAAGAACACTCTAGACCATCTTTGTCTAATCTAATGTCATCTTTATCGCTACGTAGCGGCTCATGATACAAAGAATACAAGATATGATCGATCGCTGTCTAAAACTCGTCCGTCGTGCGCATGACGTAATTGGTGACTGATTTTAAATTCAAGCGTATGGCGGCATTATATTTACTACTTTATTAAACCTTATTTTAACAATATTTATCTTGGTACCCGATCCCAAAGTTTAAAGATAGTTTCATAAGGATGTTACATATGTAAATTTTAACGTCATTATTAATTTTAAGCCCATATATATTTTTAAATATTTAATTAAAAATCGGACATTTAAGGACAGCACATGAAGAGCGAAAGAGCTTTTTCTCACAAGAATTCTATTTTCGTTTTATCGGTTCGGGTGTTTCATACTGGATACTTTATAAATACATTTATAACCGTTTTATTAAACTGAACTATATGATATTTAAATTAACGAATAACAAATGTATAATCCTACACTATATTTACTTTGAGCTCAATAAATACAATAATTATTTATTCTGTTCAACTAAAAATTTTACAGTTTCATATATTATGTAGTTAATTAGCATTATTGTTTGTTAATACATATCAAAATAGAGAATAACACTGTAATATGACATAAAACGTAGTATAAGTAAACTTATATCACCAGAAAGAAAGCAAATAAAACCCATTTATTTATTTATTTTTAAATAGTTTATTTAAGAATCATAATTTACAATTTACACTCATATATTGATACAATTTGATCATGTCTATATTAATAAATATTACTGTTTATGGTAATTATGTCTATGGTTTGTACACAGCCAGAGCAAAATGCATTCTTTACCACGTAATATTTGACGAGCTTTTTTAAGAATCATAATTTACAATTTACAGTTATATATTCATACAATTTGATCATGTCTATATTAATAAATATTGCTGTCTATGGTAATTATTATCAATACTTGACGACTGATAAGCTCATAGTCATATAGTCAATACATGTAATCATGGTATCGGAGGCCACACCTTAGTTCTAAAAACAATTAATGTAAAACGAAGTAATTATCGATAAAAAGTGTAATTTTAGTGTTTAAAATCTGGCTAGTAACACTTCTCTTTTAAATTTTTCCCGAACTTCACAACAGTACAAACCGAAAGTCTCTCTCGAAACAGTCTTCTTCGAAATGCCTCGAACACACCCTAGCATTATCCACAGTAAAATTGTCCAATATCTTACAAGCGTGTATCCATGCATTTCTTAAAACATCCTCGGGGAGAAACTGGAAAAACCTTATGTCCTTCGCTTTAGTGCAGCCCTTCGCTTGATTATTTAGTTTGTACACAGCCACAGCACAATGCATTATTTAATTACCAAATAATATTTGACGAGCTTATTTAAGAATCATAATTTGCAATTTCCAGTTATATATTTATACAATTTGATCATGTCTATATTAATAAATATTACTGTCTATGGTAATTATTGTTAATACTTGAAGACTGGTAAGTTCATAGTCAATACATGTAGTATTGGTATCGGAGACAACACCTTAGTTCTAAAGACAATCAATGTAAAACGAAGTAATTATCTATGAAAACTGTAGTTTTAGTGTTTCAAGTCTGGCTAGTAACACTTCTCATTTAAATTTTTCTCGAACTTCTCAACAGTTCAGACCGAAAGTCTCTTTTGAAGCAATCTTCTTCGAAATGCCTCGAACACACCCTAGCCAAAGAGCACATTAAAAGTGTCCAATCTCTTACAAGCGTTTATCCATGCTTTTCTTAAAACATCCTCGAAGGGAAACTGGGAAAACCTAATGTATTTCGCTTTTGTGCAGCCCTTCGCTTGATTATTCAGTCTGTAAATAGCCACAGAACAACGCATTATTTACGACGTAATATTTGACGAGCTATTAGGAACTAAACCTTGATAATACCAAAATCCGATTAAATCAAACTTAAATATTAATTAAAAACTATTTCAAGCACTCTGAAAACCGTCATTTGTAATTACAACAACTCTAAATAACATTAAAATAGCATAGGTTAAGTGGGCTGCCGCCAAAGTAAGTCACCGATGACGTAGTCGACAATCGGCGAGGCCCCGCCCACATGCGCAATGTCATATCTTCTTTTTTCTTTGTATCATGTAGCCACGATACACAGACTAACGGTATGCCGATTGCAGGTCTTAATATCGCCCGGGCCGCGCATTGACGTCATGCGGGAGGTAGAAATTCACTCGATGCTTCTCCAGTCGCGATACAAGTGTTCTTGTGTATGGTTGTAATTATTGTGTCTGTAGGTACCTTTATAGTGTTATTATATATTTATGTATCTAACAAGCCCAGTGTGTAATTAATAGATAGTTAAAACTGAGACTAAAATGCCGAACTGTGCTGTGGCTACTTGTAAAAACAATAATAAGAAAACTAAAGGTAGTGATATCCGATATTTCCGATTTCCGTAAAATGATGATTTATCGAAACAGTGGGTAAACGCTTGCCGAAGAAATGATAAAATTAATTTAAATAATGGTAAGTAGCAACATATTATTATAGGCGGTTTGGTAGTTAATGCACGAAATTGAAATTTTTGGTAAACTATTTTGATATTAATTCATTAAAAATATAAAACATTTTTAAAAAGAAGTTAATTATTTTCTTAATTTCAAACTTGAATGCGTACTAATAATCATATAAGGCAAAGTTGGAGGCGAGTAACATTTCAACAAAAATATATGCACAATTTTAGGGCAATGCTTGTTTCCCATAATATTGAAGTCTTAAATAATATGCCTATATTTGTTTGTTTTTGTTATTTTTAGCACGAATTTGCTCTATACACTTTGATGAAAGTAGCTTTGAAATTCCCCTTAGACATAAACTGTTGCAATACAATCCAAAAAACAGTCGCATCCTTAAAACAGATGCACTACCTATCTTACATCTACCAGGATCTTCACAGGTATCAAGAAAGACATCAGATAGACAAGCTCGAGAATTCAAAAGAGAACAAAAAAAATTAATTGCTGATTTATTTACAAAATCTGAATTAGAACCTCAAGCTTCGACTTCTAGAGACCATCCAGACCATGCTCCTCAGACTGAAATTGAATATACTGGGTTAGTTTATTTAAAGTTTTAATAAATAAATATTTTTTCCGAAATCACAATGGTTGAGCTCGAAGAACGTAGTAAAGTCTGTAAAGTCGCTTAAAAACAAAAATTGTGAACAAAACTTTTCGAGTTTTAATAAATTGTGTTTTATTGTAGGACTCACGCAGAGGAAGATGACGACCTCAAAGCAAAAATTAAAAGTTCAGAAAAAGAAAATGAGGCACTTCGAAGACAAGTTAATACAATAAAAACTGACACATCGCAAAAATACGAGAAGGTACTAGCTAATATGTTTACACCTGGACAAATTAAAAAGTTATTGAATCCTGAAGATAAAAAAATTCGATGGGCTCCAGAAGATATTGCCTCCGCGGTTTCTCTTCGTAGTGTCAGCCCCAAAGCATATAGATATTTGAAGGCAAATAAGTACCCTTTGCCAGCTCTATCTACCCTAAGAAAGTGGGTGTCAACTTTCACTCTAAACCAAGGCATTTTAAAAAACGTTCTTTCTTTAATGCAAAAGAAATCTACCGAGCTAAATGAACTGGATCGCTTATGTGTGTTATCTTTTGACGAAGTATATATTTCAAATAAAGTAGATTTTGACAAAAAGGAACAACAAGTTGTAGGACCCCACAAATCTTCCCAAACATGCATGGTACGTGGCATATTTTCCAATTGGAAGCAGCCAATGTACTATAAATTTGATCAGCCTATGACCAAAGACATTTTAAATGAAATAATTTCAGCATTGTATGAAGCAAATTTTATAGTGGTGGGAATCTGCAGTGATATGGGAGCTGGAAATGTGGGGCTATGGTCGAAGTTAAATGTAGGGCATGATAAAAATTGTGCATTTAATCACACATCTGACACCTCTTTAAAAATATTCGTATATGCAGACGTTCCCCATTTGTTAAAGCTAATCCGTAACCACCTTCTTGATGATGGATTTTGTTTTGGTGATTCTGTAATTAATGTTGACTATTTTCAAGCTCTCTTAAATATCTCGACTTCAGAATTAACACTAGCTCATAAACTGACCGAACAACATCTAAATGTAAAAGGATCAATGAGACAACGAGTTAGACCTGCTGCTCAACTTTTATCGAACACCACAGCAAAAGCAATCAAATATTGTGGAGAAAATGGACTTATGCCAAAAAATTCTGACTGGGACAAAGCTGCAGAATTCGTCCAAATATGTAATGACTGATTTGACCTTTTTAATTCCAGAGTGAAATGTGAAGGTAATAACCCATCAAGAAATGCATTTGGTACGAATGAGGAAGAACAAACTAAATTGTTAAATGCTATGACTGAATTAATATCCTCACTTAAGGTAGGAAAACATAGGAGTATTATTCAATTCCAAAAAGGTATAATACTTAATAATAGATCTCTTTTGGAGATGTTTTCCTATTTAAAAGAAAAATATAAAATTAAATACATTCTAACGGCTCGGCTTAACCAAGACGTACTTGAAAATTTCTTCGCATATATACGAGGAATGGGAGGGCCAAATGATCATCCTTCACCATTGGATTTTAAGTATAGGTTACGCTGGTACATTCTTGGAAGAAATTCTGCTGCCATTTTTACAGAGAATAGAAATACTTTGGAAAGTAATGAGTCCTGCTTACTAAATGTTTTTCAAGAAACCAAAGATGAGATTTGTATAACTCAAAAAACATTGCCAAAAAATCAGATAGTAGTAGAAGAGAAACATGGAGAGGAAGAGGAAGAACTTGCTTTAGATGAAAGTCATCAATTTGTGGAACCTGTATATTTAGAGGAAGAAATTCTTTCTGACGACCTCATAAATCTTATGGACAACTTTGAGGTAAAAGAGCAAGTAAACATGGAAGCGTTAAAGTATATTGCAGGATATGTGGCTTTTAAATTTAAAAACAGATACCCATCCTTGGGAGTACCCACAAAGCAGCTAAATGTTTTAGAGACTCCTCCATGGTTGCAAACACTTTCGAGAGGTTCACTACTTAATCCTACCGAAGAATTATGGGATCTTGCAAAAAAAATGGAAACCGAATTCTACCAAATGCATGGGACCTTCATAAGTCAAGGAAAAAAAATTTTTCAACGTTTGGCTGAAAAAACTTTATCTTCATTTGGCAATACATCAGTACCTTTTGAAGTAATCTTATGCATGAGTAGGACACGAACATATATTAGAATAAGAGACATAAATAGAAAAATTAGTTTTCAAAATTGCCAAAGAAAACTTCAAAAGAAATTATCAAAATTTACTAATTTTAAAAAGTGATGTTCTGTATGCTTTGGTATGTAGGTACTAATAAAGGATTAGTTTCTGCACATATAAGTATTAACTTCCATTTCTGATATTTATTCACCCGCCAACATGTCCCATAAACACTATACTACTAAAAAAGTAATTGAGTAAAAGCTAAAAAACATGATATTTTAAAATGCCAACACTGTTTCCTATATAACAATACGAATTCTGCCTCCCGCGTGACGTCAGTCTCGGCTGGCGCCATGCGCAAGAACATACCGTTAGTCTGTGTATCGTGTCATGTAGCGGCTCGGCTGCAGGCCGACAGCCGACAGTCGGTCTTGAATCTTTAAGTAAGAAGGTGCTTTGCGCGTCGTCTCCCTTTTTTTTAGGTTTTGAATTGCACGGCGCCGACGATAAGCTTTATATTTTTGTCTTTGAAAGTCTTGTCTAAAGTATTTACTATTTAGCAAAATTAATTCCTTCTAACCTAGTTTATGTTTGAGTCTCTGGTAAGGATAAACAACTATATATTTCGCTGCAGTATAAGAAGAGAAAATATACCTATGCGTATTGGAGACTTCGAGAATCTTTCATTTTCGGCAAGCAACATCAAACTCATTCGACGGCATTAAACATTTGGTCCTGACGAGCAGATGGTTAGAGGCATCTAGCCTAGGAGGATTCCAGGGAGGTTAAACAAAGGACTAATAAAATTATTTAAGGCAATTTTAGGACAAGACCGGCTCAGTATTTTAAGTTAGGTATAAGAATTGTTATTGTACCTATAGGAAGTTTTGTTTAAGAAACAAGGACGAAAACATTGCATAGTTTTTATAGTGAAAGTGTGGGATCAAGGAGAGGTAGGTGCAAACATACAGGGTGAGTACCATAAGGATTAGTCTTATATTTTGTGAGGTCGTGTTTAAAACATGAATTATCGATTAAAAAAAAGGGTTTCACTTAGGTTAACTTTCACTTATTTTGTGGATATTTTTGGGCAAATTTCGGTAAGGTTTCAGGTATTTTTGATCGCAATTTTGCAAAATCTTATTAAAGGTCAATACAATTCACCGATAATTTCGCAAGAGGTTGTCAAAGGTTTTTCTATCTAAAAGGTGAGTAGAACTCAAAAATGGGAAATGAAGGGGATATGGGATCAGAGCCTTCAGCTGAGGATATAATTAAGATGCTAATACGTGAAAGGGGGAACCTTAAGCGTAATTTGACATAACAGGACACATTTTTAAAAAATTATGACGTTTCTACAATCTCAGAGGTTCTAACAAACGCAGGTGAGTGGTGGAATGAATTTGAGGCAATTCAATTTCAAATTGAGGAGTTGGATAACTCTGATGAGCAATCGAACGAACGCGAGGTATTCTGTAACTCATTCTTTTATATAGTTGGCCGGTTAAATCAAATTTTGGAGTCGAAAACACCAGATCTAGGTGGGGGATTGCAAGGTAATGTTTTAAATGTTCAAACTAGCACGAGTACCTCCTCGAAGCCTGAAGTGAAGCTTCCAGCAATGAAAATTCCTCATTTTTACGGTTCTTATAAGCAGTGGTCGGAGTTTTATGATACATTCAAAACCCTCGTAGACTCTAACCCAAATTTGTCAGACATATAAAAATTCTATTATTTAAAGGGGGCTCTTAAAGGAAGCTCGGCTGAAGTGATACATTCTTTAGAGGTTTCAGCACTGAATTATTCTGAGGCCTGGAAGTTACTAAAGGATAGATTTGAGAATAAAAAATTAATAGCTTTGAGTCACATCGAATCTATGTTTAATCTTCCTAATATGACTAAAGAAAGCCACAGTGATTTAAGAAAATTTGTTAATGAGATCAGGAATGATTTAAGGGCATTAAAATCATTAGGTTTGGGGGTTGAACATTGGGACGCTTTGCTAATTTATATTTTTGAAAATAAGCTTGATACTATCACACGGAAAGAGTGGCAAAAACAGAGTTCGGTTGTAACGTTTTCTACTATGGAGGAGTTTTTGATATTTATATCAAATAAATGTACAATTTTAGAACCCACGTGTCGCAACAGCTTTTTAAATGATGATAGTGGTAGAAATGTAAAATCAATTAAACGACCTCCAAATTATCAGTCAAAATCTTATGGAGCATTTAATAACGGATCACATTGTTTAAAATGCAAATCCTCGGAGCATTATTTGCAGAAATGTAAGTCTTTTATTGAAATGACCTTGCAAGGTAAAAGGGATTTTGTCAACGAGGCCAATTTGTGTTGGAACTGTCTCAGGCAGGGTCACAGGGTCCAGGCTTGTTCATCACAGGGTTGCCGCCGTTGCGGTGGAAAACATCACTCATTGCTTCACCAGGACCATTCGGGAGAGAAGGTTGAGAAGCCAGGCCAAGGGGAGGATAAAAATACTAAGGCTGATGGTGGAGGTGAGGACGAGGTTTTTGCATGTAGCTCTTCTACCAGTTTGCAGGTTCATGGTAGCGAATAAGTTTCGGAGGTTTTGTTGCCAACGGCCATCATCAGGGTTCAAGATGAAAGGGGAAACTTGCATGAGTGTAAGGCCTTGTTAGATTCAGGGTCTCAATCATCTTTTATGACAAAGGAATTGGGGCTTATAAGGAGGAAAATAAATATTTCAATTCATGGTATAGCTTCGGGAATCACGAATATCAGGTATTCGGTTAGAGCCACAATTTTATCCAGATTTTCAGATTACAGGAATGCTTATAAATGCTTATAAATACAATTTCAAACAGCATTCCATCAAGAGATATTAATATAAGTAATTTGAAAATTCCAGATAAGTTGGTGTTAGCTGATGCTTCTTTCGGTAGTTCAAATAAGGTTGATATTTTAATAGGGGCCTCGATATTTTGGGATATCTTGGAAAAAGAAAAAATTACCTTGGGGAAAAATATGCCTATTATTGAACAAACGAGGCTAGGTTACGTCATTGCTGGTCGGATTGGGTTTAAAGACAGCACGAAATTTCAGTCTAGTTGTAATTTGAGTGCAATCTTGTCAGTCCAGGATCAGCTGGAAAGATTCTGGGTCTTAGAGGAAATAGGAAGGGAAAAAAATGGTTGACCAAGGAGGAGGAGGCATGCGAAAGGTTTTTCATGTAAACAACAACTAGGCAAGGTGATGAAAAATTTGTGGTGAGGTTACCGATACGAGCTGGCTCACCGATATTAGGGGAATCATTTATCGCGGCGTCGAAAAGGTTTAGCTACTTGGAAAGGAAGTTTGAAAGGGATGATCAGTTGAACAAACTATATTCGGATTTCATGAGAGAATATATTGAACTAGGCCACATGTCTAAAATAGACATAAGAGATGAAAGTATGAGACAAGGGTGCGAAACATTTTACTTACCTCATCATGCTGTGGTTAACCACCAAACTGCGAGTCGTATTCGATGCTATAGTGCTCCTACTAGTAACGGTGTGTCTCTTAATAATAAGTTGATGGTTGGGCCAAAGCTGCAGGATGACATTTTTGCTATACTTTTGCGGTTTAGGTTGCATGATATTGTTATAACAGCTGATGTTGAGAAAATGTTTCGACCAGTGTGCGTGGCAAAGGAGGATAAAGATTTACAACGTATCTTATGGCGGTTTAACAAGGAGGGTCCTATAGAGCATTATCGGTTCAATACTATTACCTACGGAATGGCATCATCTTTTTATCTGCCAGTCAAGTGTTTACAACAGTTAGCACTTTCTGAATCGGTGGTTGACTCTAAAGTTAGTGCGATCATCACACAGGATTTTTATATGGATGAGATACTAAGCGGTACAAGTGACATTAAGGAAGCAGCATTTTTAAAGGCCGAAATAAGTCGTTTACTTCTGGAAGGTGGGTTTGTTCTGAGAAAATGGAGCTCAAATAAATCAGAGGTCATTTCAGGCGGTGAAGAAGTTCAAAATATCGAACATTATATTGCTCAGAATAACGACGCAGCGAAGACTTTGGGAATCTATTGGAACCATCAGTCGGACACTCTGCATTTTGATAGTCCAGCGGTTGGCAATAAATATAAAAGAAAGGGGATAACAAAAAGGAATATTCTCTCACTGATTTCTCAGTTGTTTGATCCTTTGGGTTTGGTTGCGCCTGTGATTATCAGAGCAAAATTAATACTGCAGGCTCTATGGAAGGAAAGGTTAGGATGGGATGACGAAGTACCTCAGGATATTTTAGAGGGTTGGCTAGGATTGCAAAGAGATTTTGAGAGGTTGACAGATGTTAAAATAGAAAGGCACGTTTCTTGTGAGAAAGCTGAAGGTATAGAGCTTCACGGGTTTTGTGACGCGTCCCAAAGGGTCTATGGCGCCTGTGTCTTTATAAGATCGGTGGGTAAAGGGGGGCGGCAATGCTGTGTACGACTTTTGTGTTTTAAGTCGAGAGTTGCTCCTCTAAAGGTTGTGCCACTCCCACGGCTTGAGCTATGTGGCGCTCTTCTTTTGGCGACGTTAATAAAATCAGTTTTACAGTCCACTGATATGAAACCATCGGAAGTTAGATTGTGGTCCGACTCTTCAATTGTGCTTTGTTGGCTGGCAGGGGAGCCTTCAAATTGGACAACGTTTGTTGCAAAGAGAACTGCAGAGATACAAGGTCTAACGCAGGGGTATAGTTGGTCTCATGTGGTGTCTGAAAACAATCCCGCTGACCTGTATCAAGGGGAGTGGATTGTGACAATTTACTAACAAACAAACTCTGGTGGAATGGACCTCATTGGTTGGCAAGGGAAAGAAATGAATAGCCTACAGGGGGAGATTTTAGTGTTGATGAATTACCGGAACAAAGGATAGTTCGGCAAGTGTTTTCGGTGAACCAGTTAGGATCAACTTTTTGTTTTGAAGATTTTCAAATTTTTGTCGGTTGCAAAGATCTGTGGCTTTTGTTTTGCGTTTTATACGCAACTGTAAGGTGGCTGAGAACTTGCGTGAGACAGGTCCATTGCTGGTAGCCGAACTGGAAGAAGCATGGAGCCATATTATAAAGTGTATACAATTAGAAGATTTTAAAGCAGATATTGAGGAGCTTAGGTAAGGTAATTTTGTGGCAAAACTAAGCAAACTGGTTTCTTTAAATCCATTTTTGGATGACAGAGGTTTATTACGGGTGGGAGGTAGGTTGTCAAATGCCAATTTAGAATTTAATCAACGGTTTCCGGTTATCATTTCAAACAAAAATAGGGTTTCTAAATTAATTATTCGACATGAGCATTATAAGCAATTACATGTGGGACCGCAAGCATTGTTGGCACAGATTCGCCTAAAATATAGGGGGTATGTAGAGACAAAGGTATATATGTGTGTGTTTGTTTGTTTCGCAACAAGAGCTACCCATTTAGAGCGTGACAGATCTAAGTACGCATGCATTTTTAAACTGTTTCAAACGTTTTATTGCTCGGAGAGGGTTATGAAGGAATATATATTCAGACAATGCCACCAATTTTACTGGCGCAAACAATGAGTTGCAACAACTTTTTAAATTTTTACAGAAAGCCGAAAATCAGGGTGTTTTTTCAGATTTCTTTTCAAATTCCTCAATCAAATGGCATTTTATCCCAGCGCGCTCCCCGCACTTTGGTGGACTTTGGGAATCCGCGGTAAAATCTGCCAAATATCATTTGAAAATGGTTTTGGGATAACAAAAACTAACCTTTGAAGAGTTATACACGGTATTAACCCAAGTGGAATCATGCTTAAATTCACGACCACTTACGCCTCTGTCGGAAATGCCCGATGATCTAGATGTACTGACACCTGGGCATTTTCTTATTGGTACATCACAAAATGCCTTACCTCAAGAAGACTTAAGTAATGTTAGTTCAAACAGACTTCAGCGGTACCAACTTTTAACGCAGCTTGTGCAAGGTTTCTGGAAGAGGTGGTCCCAAGAATACCTTGGTCACTTGCAACAGATGTCAAAGTGAACTAGCCAGGGAAATACTATGCTAGTGGGTGACATGGTGATAGTTTGCGACGAAAATCTTCCGCCCATGAAGTGGCAATTAGGTCGTGTTACTGAATTGCATCCCGGGACGGATAACAAGTGTCGCGTCGTTATAATAAAAACTGCAAACGGAATGTTTAAAAGGGCGGCATCTAAATTATGTATTTTGCCGATTGAAAGAGACAGTGCGGTTAGAGAGGCATAGATGCTTGTTCTTAGCTTAAGTTAATTTAGAATGTTATGTAACATTAACCACAAGTTTGTTAGCCTGTTGTTAGCATTTTTACGTATTTGTTTAGGATTTAATTAAGGAGTAAGTAAGGAGTTTTGAAAGACAAGCTTTCAAGGGGGGCGGGATGTTCAATCTCAATTAAATACTATTACTTACAAAGGTAACTTGGTGAAGGCGCTGGGACGTAGCTAAAACAGCGAATTGCCGGCCAGTTCAACAAGAACACTCTAGACCATCTTTGTCTAATCTAATGTCATCTTTATCGCATACGTAGCGGCTCGGCTGCACTCGCGGATGCTGTGACAGTATCATTTCATTCCATGCGTGCGCGCGCACCTGCGCGTCATGTCTTCGTGATTCAACCAATCGTTTGTATGTGCCCTGGTGGTCTAGGGGTTTGCATGATTAGCCTTCACTTCGGCGACTCGAGTTCAAACCCCGTCGGTGTTTTAATTTTTTTTTTAAGGTTATATTTCTAAACTGTTTTTTTCTTATTTTTGGGTATGTCTTGGGTTAGATTGGGTTAGCACCTGGTTAGTTTCCTTTCCTTGAGCCCCCGTAGCGAGCGGTAGCGAGCGGAGGGCCATTCGAAAAGTGAAATATGCGAAGGAATGAAATGATACTGTCGGAGTATCATCGAGTCTCGGCTGCATGCCGACAGTCGGTCTTGAATCTTTAAGTAAGAAGGTGCTTTGCGCGTCGTCTCCCTTTTTTAGGTTTTGAATTGCGCGGCGACGACGATAAGCTTTATATTTTTGTCTTTGAAAGTCTTGTCTAAAGTATTTACTATTTAGCAAAATTAATTCCTTCTAACCTAGTTTATGTTTGAGTCTCTGGTAAGGATAAACAACTCAGTATAAGAAGAGAAAATATATGCGTATTGGAGACTTCGAGAATCTTTCATTTTCGGCAAGCAACATCAAACTCATTCGACGGCATTAAACAATTGACTTTGGTGTTCCTCAAGGTTCTGTGCTGGACCCAATCTTGTTTCTCCTCTATGTGAATGATCTGGAAGAACTCGATATACAAAAAAATTTACCTTATTCGCGGATGATGCTACTATACTGTGGCATAGCGTCAATGTCAATTTGTTGAATACTACAATTAATGAGGATTTGTCTGTGATAAAACACTGGTGTGATGCAATGAATGTTTCTAAGACCAATGTAATGTCTTTTAGGTGCGAATTAAGTATTGTATACATAGAAAATACTACATTAAGTGAACAAAATATGAATAAATTTTAGGGTTTGCATATTGATAGTAGACTTAAATTTGAAGCTCACATCCTTACTTTGAACAGTAAAATTTCTTCAAATTGCTACGCTATTAGGATGCTGTCAAGGGAGTTGGAGTTTCGTGTGGTTAGGCATGCTTACTTTGCGTTGATAGAATTCGATATAAGGTATGGGCTATGTTTTTGGAGTACTTGCTCAAAGCAACAAGAACAAAGAACAAGAGATTCGTGCAGGCAATTGTTTATCGCACATAGAATTCTGACGCTTCCTTCATTATTTGTTTTGGAATCAGTTTGTATGATCCATAAAAAATGGACACACTTTAACTTCGAATGAGCGACTTTATAATACTTGAAAAACTTATAGTGTTAGATTGCCTGCACTGCACAACAGTCTCGTTAGGAGATCGATTGTTTTTGGTAGCAGACAACTATTTAATCATTTACCTTTAGCCATAAGACAAATCGTCAATGAAAAAGATTTAGATCCCAAGTAAAGAGGCTGTTGATCTCGAAAGCTTATTAAGAGGTTTCCGAGTTTCTGGAGGAAACATTGTAGCGTATTTTTTTTGGAGAAATTTCTTAATATGACGCCTTGTGTGACATTGCGCTTTTCTTGTTGGTTCTGTTAGTATTAGTGTATTTTTGTTAGTATCTACAATAATTTATAATTATATGTGAAATGCTTATTTCAGCTTTGTCAATGAGATTTTTTGTTCTTTCTCCTGACAATAAAGCATATTTTGAATTGAATTACCTTTGAATACGTCCCGGAACAGGTAACTAAACCCCCTTGTATTTTATCCAACCGCAGTTAATCCAAACTAATCAAAACTAACCAACGCTAACCAAAACCAACCCTAATTTACCAGAATAAAAAGAAAAGCGCACTATGCGCACTTATCTCTTCACTAACCCAAACTAACCCAAACCAATTTTCCTACTCGGTCGTCTTCCTGCCCCTTAACATGATCTCAGTCATTCGGATTTGATCACCTTGACGATATCGGGTCAACGATACTTTTATTGTAGTTCCATGTTGGTTCTGGTTCGGTACTGCTGGGTATTCTCATCTAGGATTGGTTCCGCTATTCTTAGTTGGTTCTCATTTTGTTTTGTAAGGGTCCAAATCTCACATGAATATGTCATAATGGGTCTGATTACGGTGTGGTAAATTTTGATCTTTGTATTATGAGAAATATTCTTAGACCTCATAATTTTTGTAGTGCAAACCAGCAACGATTGCAACTCTCTATTCTGGTATTGATTTCGTCATGTTGTTGTTTAAGGTTATTGTAGCCCCTAAATACTTAAATTGATGGACCCTCTCAAAGTTATATTGATCCATTGTAACGTTTTTGTCCGATTCTATATCTCTGTTCAGTCCTCATTGTTGCCATATACTTTGTTTTTGCTTCATTTATTCTCAGACCAACACCTTCTGCAGCACTTTCCAGTCTGGAGGCTTCCTGGACCAATAAATCGATTGGGGGTGTTTCCGCAACGACAAGAAGATCATCTGTGGATGTGGTGCGGTATGCACTGCAGATACGTAACGCAGCCTGTCTTTGAGTTCTCTCGTATACGCTTCGATTTTTTTTGCGTCTCATAGCGTCGCTCCACACTGGAGCAGCATACAAGAGGATGGATCTTTCCACCGAGCAGATAAGCCTTCTTTAAACCAACACTTACCCAGATTAACTAACACTAACCATAATTAACTAGAGTAAAGAGACCAGCGCGCTACGGGCGTTTGTCTCTTCACTACCCCCAAACTAAACCAAACCAGCTACAGCTAATCCAAGGTAACCCAAAATAATCCGAACTAATCCAGACTAACCAAAACTAACTCTTTTTTATAGTGGGGTTAACGGGAAAATGCTTTCGCACCGACCCAGGTCATTGATGGTCGGGCGACCTGGAAACACTAAGCCCTGCGTGAATAATTGAATTTTATGAAAACTAGCCAGTAGATTTCGACCAGGTTTGTGTTGAAATTCATAATATTAATATAGACAACCGGTGATGCTAAGCTTTTTCACAAATTCTATATTTACGTTATTTGCCCTTTACGGAAGTAATATGTCAGTAGTGTGGGTAAGTTAACGCGCCAAAGGACGAGGAGACGACGCTTCTCCCGTTATAGTATTTAGAATTCACTTCTTAACTGGCCCTCTTCAAGGCAAGTCGCGATCACTAATAGTTTCTCGTGGCACACGGCCATGGAGGTTTTTTCCAATTATCTAACACCGTACTAAGCGTACCCTTGGCACAGGCCATGTAAATAAACTCACACGTTTGCAATTACAATCTCTCAACATTCTCTAACACTGTACTAAGCGTACCCTGGGCGCAGGCCATGTAAGTAAACTCACACGTTTACAATCACTCTCTCAATATTATCTCAGCTTTATTACAATATAAAGTCTCCCATAAGTGCTATTCCATTACACGGAGTTTAGCCTACCTATGCGATCTGCGTAGCGTATTTTATAATCATTTTTGCGTGTATGAAAACTGCATTTCTACAAAGGTATCCCTGTCATGCCATAAGCATATATCAGCATATCATTCTCAAATCTCAATCCACTACCATTTGAGTCATTCTTATTTGCAATAATTTGAAGTACATTTATGTATATAGAAGCTAAGGAAAGACTTAGTAAGTGTTTTTAAGTGACTTACCCTTGTGCTGGAAGATAAACTGCTGAACGATTGAATGTTGCTCGTCAATTGGTGAATATAGTGTACATAGTGGCTTATATGTGGACATTAAGGTAATATTTATCCTGTTATTATTGTTTGTATGTTACTGTATTTCATCTCAGAGTTATCTCAGCTAATCGAGCTCACACGGAGCAGTTCCGCAGGACTTTAACAAGCATTTAACTGTACTTAGCTGCAAGATTATGTTTATAATCATATACTGTTAAAATTACGATTGTTTATGCAATGCCTTAGTTTTTAAGAGTATTATTCTTGTGATATTCTGCAAGGTCATACCTAGCATCGACAAATATTGTCCATATCGTAGCACTGACTACGTATAATAATTCAATATGTTTATATTTTGTTAATTTATGAGCTTCCAAGTTGTTTTCAGGTAAAATAACTTATTAAAATATTCCTATAATGCTAAAGGTTTTTGTTTTATTTACATATTCAGTTTAGCACTATGATAAAATGTTGTGCCCATGAGCAATCTCTGTTTGTTTAGGAAATCGACCAAGATCGAACTACAACATATGGTATATTTCTTTTTTGTTACATTCCAATCAGTTTCTATTCCTATGTCGTCGTTTGTCTTCTAGCTCCTTCCCTTTCAGCATGTCTGATGTCACAATCCAATTTCCTTTCGATTTTAAAAATAATTCAGCAATATTCCGTTTAGTTATATTATAAATATCACAAAGGAATGATGTGTGATTTGGTGTATCTGGTTGCCCGCAGAACCAGCAGTTTACATCTGGGGCTTTTTTATTTCCAACAGGTAAGATCCAAAGAAGAAAGTCCATCTCTCCCCATTTTCTATTTCCCCATTCTTCCACGATTCTAATAAATATTCTGGCATGTCCATTGTATTCATCCCATGCTTGTTGCCATAACGTGGCGGTACGTAGTCTGGCCTCTCCTCTCTGTGTTCCCTTCGATTCCCATATTCGTCGCGCGTGAGAAGTCAGTTCTAGACCAAAGGATATATTTTCAGCAAGATGAAGCCCCTCCCCTCTTTGCAAGATATGTAATGGAATTCTTAAATGTTGCTTTAGGACGGCGAGGATTTATAAAGTGGCCGCCCAGATCTCCGGATATTACACCTTTAGATTTTTATAATTGGAACAATTTAAAAACAAAGGTTTACGTCACCACATGTAGAAATCTGGAACAGTTGAAAGCAAGGATTCGGGCGCTTAATCACAGCAGAAGTGTTGGCAGGAATAAAGGGAACAGTTCTACCATCGGTTGAGTCTGTACCTTTTGGTCGGGATACACAAATTATTTTATTATTGCTTAAAACCATAAAGAAGGGTGTGGTATTTTAATTAACCACTTTTAATGGACAGTATAACATAGGGTGGTGAGAGAAACTGAAACATGTATTCGGTATTGATATAATTTAATAATGCAGGTGTAAATTGCATTTAAATATAATGGAGATAAACAAACAATGTTTTCTTTGTTAAATAGAAAAAATATATATACAATTCTTAGACTAAAACTTTCAATCACTCATCATTCGTTCACGTATAAAACTACAATTACAGAAGGTTTCTTAAATTTAGAAATGTCCACTGAAGAATCTTGATTGTTTGATTTAAAAATTAGTTTTTATCTTTCTTATTTTAATATTTCGTTCTCAAACTAAGCGACTTTCACACCGCATACCTTTCCACTTTGACTGCTTTACCTGCCTTGCTTTACAGGAATTCGACCAGGAATGTCAGTCTGCCTTCCGCCATTTTATGTTCCAACGGCAACGGGGATGCTATCGTTTCTAACTTCGAAGAATTGCTTTTAAGAAACACAAAGGAGGTCTTTGTCCAAACCTTGGACAAAGATAACTGAGGTGCACCAAATATTTTCTAATATTCGTGCATACAAGAGAAATTGGCCCAAAAAGGAACTTGACCTTTGGCCGGAGAACAGCACGTTTTACTGCTATTTAAGCGAACGTCTTAACTGAACTGAAATATGATCTTTCGGGAGGGACCATAACGCGGGAAAACTCGGCGTCGGTTTTTATCTGAGAGGGGGAACATCTTTCTTTCTTTGACAGACTGCTGTTTACAAGACTGACGGAGACAAAAATACATTAACTTGAAAACGATTACAAACGTTTTCCTTTACGTATGAAGAGTTGCTGAATTGTAACCTGTTATACTGACAGTACTTGGTTTACAGGTTCGAACTAAGGGATCGTCCGTCTAGGGTTGGACTAAGGGGTTTTGAAAAGCGTGACATTTGCTGATTTAAATGTACAAATTGGATTGTACCCGGGGTGAAATAAATCTATTTTGTGTTTAATTACGGCTCATTCATTCTACATACATACAGGGTGTTCTCACCAAACTATACGGTGAAAAACGATAGTTTCTACACGTGTTGGGGTGTTTCCCCAACACCTTTTTCAACAATTGTTAGGCTAAAAATGCGACATTACAGTTTTAATATTGTTCTCAATGTAATTGTTCATTAAATAGTTAAAAAATAGCATTTGTTATATTTTTGACACATGGTTTGACAGATGCCAAAAAAATGTATATTAGTGGCTAATCCATTTTCCATAAACCTCCAAAATGGCAGTGATGTCTTGCAATTAAGAAAAAAAGTTAATTAGAGCTGCGCTTCCTCTTTAAGGCACCATTTTTTATACGATAAAAGCGAAGCCCAAAAAAATCTTTGAGAGCGTATTTTTGGATCTTATTCCTAGATTCGTTGTGAGCAGCGTTCCAATTAAAACCCCCACCCTGTATAATAAACAAATTTCGTTTTTTCTTATCTATTTTCATTTTACACACGTGTCCTTAAAAATGTAATGTTTAAGCACGCGTGCCTAAAACACTATCATTTCGACATCAAAATCACAATCTAAAAGTCTCCGTAGCAATCCTTAATAATAAAATGATATTACCATATGTAACCATAAAATGGTTGCCCACGATATATAGAAAGAAATTACATCTTAATAAAATCGCATTATCACACACTAACGCCCTGGACATTGTCGTAAATACGTAGGAAATTAGCAGTCTATTGAATCAATAATGGTCCTTTAATGCAGTTGCACTTTGGGGGCCCCCATGATGAAGTATCGCTGTCGTTCAGGGGTGTTTAGTTGATACATATGTTTCTCTCGATTGTGCTCTCACAGGGCTGCGAGAAGTGGGATATAATAACAGGGGTGGCAACGAAAAGGGTGAGTTAGGACGGATCCTGTTCAAGCTTATTTTATCGAATTGAAATTAAATATTTAATAATTATGTTTTTTTACTACTAACATGATAAAGCACCATTATTTACTCCATTCCTCAAATGAGAAGTAACATTTCTCACCCTAGGTAAATAATAATATTAAAAAAAACCTAGGTTAATAATGAAACGGAAAATATCATTTAAGTTTCAACTTGTTAGTTTGACAACTAGTTGTCATTTCGGATTATTTAAAAAATAAGTAGGAAATGATTAATTTCAAAATCTAATCAATTCAAATAATATATTATTTTATATGGAGGAAAAGTGATACTTTTCATGGCGCGCTCGTATTTAACAGCCGAACGGAGTGAGGCTGGTAATAGAGAGCAAGCCATGAAAAGTAACTTTTCCTCCAAATAAAATATGCTGTTTTTTCTTCAAATGTCGACAAATTAATGCAAAAACATCTCTTTTTAATAGTAATAATATCTAATTATTATTAAAGATAAGTGGGTTCGCAAGGCGGCTTAAACCGGTATCGGTGAATAGGCACAGGTTGTTGCTATAGTAATGTAACATGTAACATAAAGCTGTCAGTGGACACTGTCAACAATAATTATTCTTCTAAATTGCGTCTCCGATTGCGTTTTAATTCCGTATTGATAAGCAGTTATTGAGTAAGTTCGATTAAATAATAACCAATTTGTTCCTAAATTAGTGATTTTTAGAAATGCAGTCACAAATTGAGTGATAAATACAAATTGTAGTTTAATAAATCTTGAGTTGTTGGCGCTTATTTTGTTGTGTGTTTGTATTGTATCTATGTTGCTAAGACAACACTTTTACCTCCTCCGGCGGAAAAGTGAAAAGTAAAGCTCTGGCGGAGGAAAAACGAAACTTCACGGCCGCCTACACAGTCGAGTAATGATGGATTTACTGACGTTTAAAGAAAAAAAATATTATGCAGTATGACCACCGATCTCCATGTATGACTCACTTTTCACGACTCTCCATAGTATTCTTATTAATAATGCGATTAACTTTTAGATAGCGTCTATCTTTCGGAATATAGCATTTAAAATTAAATTCATTCTGTCAGTTAGACAACTGAACTTCCAGGCTACCTGATATTTCGAACTATTTGAAAAATAAGTAGAAAATGACTAACATAAAAATCAAATCGAATCAAATATGGTAATATATCAGTGTTAGTAGCAAAAAAAATTCTATACACGGTGTCCCATATAAAAATGCACACTACAGGGATTTCGGAAACCAGAAGAGATACAAAGATGATTAAATTAGAGAAAAGACGTGCCTTGCTGAATCCTACAACGTCATGCTTTGGAATCTAAAAAATCCGATTACTTCCGAAGATATTTGGGAAAACTCGAATTTTCCCGATTTCGTTTTTATTTATTTCTGACATTATTTCAAAAGACATAACAATGCAAATTTCACATTCCCATTGCTACTCTTCTTTTTCCAAATAGTCGAAAAAATTTATTTTATTCCTAAAAAGCACTAATTTTAATCCTAAATCCAACGACATATCGCTCCTTACATTTATCCGACGTTTCGGCTGGAAAAAACCATCATCAATGTTATTTAATGATGATTACGAAGGAACGAAACGTGGGATCAAAAATCTAATTACGTCATTAGGTAGAGGACAAAAATTGGCATAGGAACGTGAATTTTATTGTGATCTATCCTTTTTATTAAAATCTGAAAAAAATGAATTATATTTTAAATTTCAAGAATTTGTAGATGGCAATTATTCACTTTTTTAAGGCTTTAATAAAGAAAATCGATCAAAATAAAATTCACATTCTTATGCCATTTTGCCTCCTCTACATGATGACGTAATTAGATTTTTGATCCGACGTTTCGTTTCTTCGTTATTATCATCAAATACCATTGATGATGGTTTTTTTTATCCGAAACGTCGGATAAATGTAAATAGCGATACGTTGTTGAATTTAGGATTGAAATTAGAGTTTTTTAGGAATAAAATGATTTTTTTCGACTATTTAAAAAAACAAAGTTGATGATGGTTGCTAAGAAACGAAACGTCAGATTGAAAATGTAATAACACCAAGTTGAAGAGCAGAAAAAGTGGCAATGGGAAAGTGAAATTTGTATTGTCATATCTTTTCAAATAAAGTCAGAAAAAAATAAAAACGAAATCGAGAAAATTCGGGTTTTCTCAAATATCTTCGGAAGTAATCGGATTTTTTTTACATTTCGAAGCATGACGTTGTAGGGTTCAGCAAGGCACACCTTTTCTCTTATTTAATCATCTTTGTACCTCTTCTGGTTTGCGAGATCCCTGTGCTGTGCATTCTTATATGGGACACCGTGTATATACCTCGGTTGAGAAGGCCATTATTAACCTCGCACATTATATGAAAGTGCTCGGTAAATAATGGCTTACTTCTCAACCTAGGTATATAATATACTATTATAAGGAATGTGTTACGGTGGGGCTTCACTAAGTTAAAATCAAAACATGGAGTTATAGTGGAAACTTATTTCATTATCAATTACATTACACCCTCCCTCCCCCCCCCCCCCCCCCCCCCCCCCCAATATTATTAAAATACTAATTTTTAACTTACAATGTCAAAAGGGCGGGTGTGTCTTTGCGGAAGAAGAAATTTTTTCGCCACATAATATATATTATATATCACATACAATCCTTCAAATTTGATACAGGGTGGTAGCACCGAATATTAACTAACGATTAGAAGGGTCACAATCCGTGCTTTCTTTAATCTTCTTTGTCAGAGGTCATTCCGACGAAATTCCTAAGTGGCCTATACACATGCAGGTAAGTGTTAAGACTTGCCTGTACAGGTCGAGACACGCGAGTAAGTGCGAATGTGTATGTGTCATAACTCACGGCGCGTGCAGTTCCAAGCGCGGCTCGAAGCGAATCAGATTGCGTCTGATTTTTAGAGCAAGTGCGAAGGCCAACTGTCAGTGTATGTTCAGTTTTTGTTAGGTTACGCGCCAAGACTGTTTCTACGTGATTTTCGTGGCAGAATAGTCGCTGAAAAAAATGGCAAATTCTAGACCATCAAAGAAACACGAAGACATTATGATGGAATTCATAGAATTATATAAAGACAATCCGTGCTTGTGGAAGATAAAATCAAAAGAGTATTCCAATAAAATATTAAAAGAAGAAGCATACAAAATTTTAGTTGAGAAGTTGAAGGAAATTAACGAAGATGCAGCAAGGGAAAACGTTATCAAAAAAATTAATTCAATTCAATTAATTAAATTAACATCCGAGTATGTATCACGTTTGGATAACCACGACTTCACCCATTTCCGTCTTTTTCTTTTCTTTTTTCCCATACTTTCAACTGCAAGTACGACAGCGGTTGCAATCACACACATTTCTTCGACGTTCATTTTCGCAGCCCAACTGACGAACCTTCACGTTTACCTGAATAGTGTATGGCCGCAATTCGTTTCGCACTTGCTCGCGGACTTATCTGGACGCACTTGCATGCGAACTTGCCTGCATGTATATTGGCCACTCTAGAAATCTCGCCGAGCACCGATGCCTGACGAGCTACGCGTGTAGGTGAATTTATTTGCGATATTCGTTCGAGCCGACGGAATAACAATTACAGGGAGTAACCGAAAAGTGTGTATTTAAATTTTAATTTTTAAGCGAACAATATTTAATTAATTGTTGATGCTATTATAATTATGTTTTCAATCGGTCATTGGCGTATGGCTTTGAGTTATAATCTTTTTAAAAAATCATAAAAAAATCATAAAATTTCGCGAAGAAATACTATTTACGTAAAACTAACTAGGTGGTGTCTTTCAACGTGTTTTTTAATAAAATATATGAAGAAATAAATAATAACGTAAGTTTTCATACGGGCTGTCCCAATTTCCGTTAGACACGATAATAACTTTCACTGTAAGAGAAATAGCCAAAAATGTTTTATATAAAAGTAATAGGGCTTATACTTATAAAGTGTTATAATCTAAAAATATTGATATTAGTATCGTGGAAACGTGGAAACCGAAAATATACAGTTTTGCAAAATGGAATACATTTAACCAATTTCGGTTTTTTACATCTTGTCATTTCGCTTTTCTCTTCATCAACTTTTTTACTGTTTATTTATTTATTTATATTACTACATAAAAAACTGTTTGGAAACCAGGCGAACCAGAGGGAAGAGAATTCTGATGCATCAGGATTTTTCACACAAATTACTATATGGAATGGCATGAGCAACTTGGGTACATACTTTCCTATCCGTTTGGAACACTTGATAATTTAAAAATAAAACAGTTATGTGTACATTTACCTCTTTTAAATGTTCACACTTTTTTCTATAGAATAATATAAAGTTACACGTAAATTCTAAGATATAACAAGAGTAATATATATGCTAGTCCGAGAGCTGTTATTAAATTTTAAGTACGGATTTGATTTACTTTTAGAATTTGGATCTCGCTTCTTTACTAATGTCTAAATACATATTTGAAGACCTGAATGTAGGGTGGTGGAACATTTCCAACCCTTGGGTTTGTTGCAAAAAATATCCTTTTTTTAATTAAATATCTTGCATATTCGGTATTTTTGGAATCCTACATTGTATTCTGGACATATTGTATTTATCCTATGTCTAAAATCATTAGTCTCTGAGACATTGGCATTTGAACTTCAAGGCCCTGCTAGTCAGAGGAATATTGAATGTATTGAAACAAGGATTTGAAATTTTTTACTACTTTTCTAAAGTTCTTTTTAATGGTGTCAATATTTCTTGGTTCCATGCAAACCATTGTGATACCACTGGGGCTCCATTGGCACCATAAATGGAACACATGGTACTACGAAACCACAGAAACATTGACACCATTAAAAAGAGCTTCAAAAGAGAAAATTTTAAAAATTCAAATGTCAGTACTTATCTTCAAAACTATTGATTACAGATATAGGAGGTATAAGCTAAAATTTGTCCAGAATATAATGTAGAATCCAAAAATATCTAATATACATTAGGATGTTTCATTTAAAAAAGGATCCTTTTGTAAAAAAACGTACCTTAAAAAATTCAAGGGTTGGAAATGTTCCACCACGCTAAGGTCTGCAATTTTGTATTTACATTTTCTTCAAGAAGTGATATACACAGTTTCAGAGTGCCTCAAATACTTACTTAAAAAAGATTAATAGCTCTGCTATTGTACAGGGTGTTCATTTATAACTTCTCACTCGGATTTTCTTCAGAACTGCTAAAAATGTGGAAAACCCTAAAACACGTTGATTTTGTTTTGGAAAGAGGCACATTTTAAAAATATTTTTATTATATAGGGTGTTGTCAAAAAGCGTTACTCAACAAAGTTCGATTTTAAATTAAACGTCCTGTATATTGGATTGCACCGCACTGCACTTTTAGATTCTACTTTTATTCTGGACAAGTTTTACATAACATATCTTATGGCCAAAATTATTAGTTCATGAGATATGAGCGTTTTAAAAGTGATATTTTTCAAATGTGTCGCCCTGTAGTTCGAAGGGTATTAAAGATATGGCAAAATGTATCTGACATTTTTGCAATTTTTTTAAGCTCGTTTTAGTGAGGTCAATATTTATGTTTACCATTATTTCTGATGCTACTGTGGGCGTCAGTGACGGCTCAAATATTACACATGATACCATAAAAATAATGTTTTCGTCATTAAAACGAGCTTTTAAAGAATTGGCAAAAATTGACAAATACATTATTTATTACCTTTAATACTTTTCGAACTACAGGGCGTTAAAGTTGAAAAATCTCACTTTTCAAAAGCTGTTATCTCATGAACTATAAGTTTTGAACTGATATAAAATATTAGAGTTAGAGACTATTTATATAATAATAATACCATTAGTTTAGTATGAGGTTTTCTCTTTTTCCGCCTTTTATGTTTCTATTTGCAAACTTTATGGTAAAATAGATTCTCACTCTAGTATACAACGATAACAAATAGTCTGGAGGAAAATTCTCACACGGATGTGTGAAAGTGAATCCGCCGAAATAACGTTTCGTTTTAGAGTCAGTTTGAAGCCAATGCATTAAAATTTTTTACAAACAGATTTTCTAATTCTATTATATAAATTAAAAAGAACAGCAATATAAACTTTTTAAATATATTTTGATTACTTAGCTGGCTTTTAATAATGAATCACCCTATTTTGATGTGCTTATAAATATGTAGTATCAGCATCTCGAACGGTAAGCGATAAGGAATTAAAAACACATTTTCTTTCATCGGTAAACTGTCCTTATCTTCATGATGCTTAAAATACTTAAAATATTAGTCCTACCTTTTTTCATCTTTAGGACATCTAAAAAAATCCGTTCTCCTGAAATTAATTATTTAAGTTTTTCCTTCTCCCCTGGCCAAAGGGAGGAGGGTACTTTTCGTTCAAGATCTTCTTTTTACCCCGGCTACATCCCCTGAAAATTTCGGCCCTCTAACTATACGGGAACATGCCAGTAGAAGGAGCGTGACGCGTGACGTTAGGTTACATATCCGAGCGTGACGGCTCGGTCTCATTCAACCCCCACAAAAAAAAAATGCGAAACGCGCCTAAAGAGGTTTTCACTTCAAAAATGACAAACCTTCTCTCACTTTGCTGTCACAACCATCAACGGAGCAATATTGCACAGAGATACTGTAAAAATAAATATATATACATAAATAAATTAATATAAACGTTTCAGTTTACAAGCATGTAAGTATAAAGATATTAAACATACCTTTGTTGATGCACAATAACAAACCCACGAAATACGCCTCACTGTGTAGAATAATTTCCAACAGTATTCTCGCCACTATCAAGATGCTAACTGGCTCACTGTGTCTGTTGGGCCGGCTAACTCGCTCAAATACGCCAGACAACCGCCTCAAACTGGATTTTTACGTATCGATGCCGACGGAAGTGACTCTTCTAGGTGGTACGGTCGAGATGTTGGCCCCAAGAATTTTTTTATGGGGACCTCTTTAAAGTGAAAACTTTTTATGGCTCGTACAGTACACTTTTTCCTGGAGTTTTGTATCGAAAACGACTGCAAGTTACAATTTGGGCAACACTGGGTTTTTGACGATCCGATGTTTCGTTTATGAATAATTAATTACCTCACATGCGCGATTTCTCTAAACTTTGTTTTTATAGACGATAATTGTCAAAAAAAATAATATTAATTTTGATGAAATTTTCTGGACACATTTCATGATCTGCCGAACCTTATTGAAATTGGCGAGAATCGGAAAATGGCGAGTATATTTTCGAAAAAGTGGTCACTAGGTCGTTCTAGCGCTGAAAAAGTCGCAAAGAGAATCCGAGAAGACAGTTTCGTGCAAGAGGACAATTTAGAAATGATGGTGCCTTTTATATAAGGTAAGCTAATTGAATTTAAATTTTCGCCAATTCACGCCACGTCACCATATAATATTTTATTACTAATAGACCGAATAATCTGAGGCCTAACTAACCCAAACTAAACTTCCATACATTAAAGAGGAAGGTTACGGGTATAACATATCAAAAATTCGCATCGAATCTATTGAAAATTGACGACAGGTGACAAAATTCTGTTGGAGCTCAGATCTAAGGCGTATGTTCTTATAGAGGGTGATTTTAATATACTCTTAACACTGGTCAAGCTGTAACAATCTGCTTTTCAGACATCATAGAGAGGTTTGGCCTTGAGCACACCATATACTTGTGTAGTCGACCTTTTGATATAAGGTTATAATTAGCAAGAAATGCACATACAAAAGTTGACAAATAATAGATGACATTGACTATGCTAAAATACTGAACAAGGTAGAACAATATAAGAGTGGGATGGATTTTCGATTCGATTACATTCTCCCCAGCTTTATTTTTGAACGTAATCTTCTAAGTACCTAGAGGGTCTTCTTAATCTACTAGGATTCATTTTATCTGCCTTTTGTTATTTAAGCTTTGGATACGGACTTTCTTTATCATTGTTGACTACAGAATTAATAAGTACCTTGGAGTCGCATGAAAGTTCGGAGTTTGACGGTTCTTCATCCAATGTAATTGAGGTAATGGAGTAGGGTCCGCATGTTCAAATAATGGAAGCTCGGAAATGTCTGAGGCTTTAGATACTATAGTTTCTCCAGGTCGATTTTCTAATAGAGTTTTATCTCCACGGGGCGCTAAGATCTATAAGGAAACGGTTATTTCTCGACCATCTGACTAACGAACCAGGGCATACTCGAAGTTTGCCTCTGCCAAGTCTACTTCTTCAACGAGAGGGGCGTACTTGGAATTCCGAACATTCTTTTTTATGAAGATCTTGTTTCCCGGAGTTGAGAGCCAAGATGGAATAGCTGTCCCATTTGTAAATTTTCTTGCATGAAGAAACATGCGTTCCATGAAGAATAGAATTAGTAGCAGTGCACAATAGAGACCGGATTGAATGAAGAGCTACTTCTAGGACTTCTTTCCATTGTTGTATTTTTAGATGTCTTAATTTCAAAGCAATAGCTTGCCAAATTGCACCATTAAATCATCCAGTTTGCCCATTTCCTTGAGGATTATACTGTGTAGATAACCTGGAGGCTATCGCTCTAGAGTATAAAAATAATTTTAATTCATAGGACATAAATGATGATCCTTGATCAGAATGAACATATTTGGGCATCCCAAATATAGAAAACAAATTATTTAAGCACACATATCGGGGCAAGGATAGGCAAAAGGAAAACGAGAAAATTCGTCAATGATAGTTAAAATATACTTGTTTCGTGTCGAAGAGGGCAGCAGGCCTTTAAAATCTAGACTTATTCCTTCAAAAGGAAAAGTTTCTTTTATAAGAGTTTCATTATGTTTAACAAACTCTGGCTTGACTTCAGCACAGATTGGGCAAGGTGCACTCATTAACCTCACATCTCCTACTGAAAACGCCATATTTTTAGATCAAATCCAATGTATCATTCTCGTGACCCCAGGATGACATAATGCTTGATGTAAATCGTACAGTGTTTTATCTCTGCTGGTTTCACAAACTCGTGAAAAAGTGTCAGCAACAGTGTTGTAACTGCCAGGGCGATATGTTTTACCGTAGCTATAAGACGCCATCTAAGAATCTTTTCATTTTAAATTTTGCTGCTATGCCATGAATTAAAAATAAACGAAACAGATTTTTGGTCAGTGATAAGTTGAAAATGACGTCCAATTAAAAAATTACGCCCTTTTTTGAGGGATTCGACTATAGCATACATTTCATTTTCGGCGGATGAATGGCCTCTTTCACTTTGACTTAACGTTCTGGAGAAAAACGATACAGGTCTCACATCTTGGCTTAAAGAAGCAGCAATAGAATGGTCAGATGTCTCAGTTTCGACGACAAATGGAATACTATCTTCAATGGACGCAACAGCAGATCTGCCAATATCACCTTTAAGTCTTCAATTACGGTTTCGGGCAAAGGGAATATTTTACAGGAAACTGGTCGGTGAATTTTTTCAGAAAATGAATCCATTTTGAATAATGAGCAAACATACCAACCGCTCTTTTTAATGAGGATGTGTCAGTAGGTAGTGGAAGTTTTAGCAAAGGTTCAAGTCTGTCAGGGTCTGATTTTAATATTTTGTCTTCAAGAAGCTTAATGGATTTCACAGAATACGAGCTCTTCCTTTCGTTAATAGTAAGATTATATTTCTTTACTATGGAGAAGAAAGTTTGAAGATTTTTGTCGTGTTCATGTTCATTCCGTCCACAAACGGTTATGTCATCCAAATAGGCATATTGTAATCTACTAAAATGCATAAGCTACTAAACAAATATCACCCTGTC